>NMRB01001406.1:28120-43359 GCA_002633025.1 Notospermus geniculatus
ATTTTCTATGACAAAAGGGAAGTCACATTGCATATAGGCCAGCTGACTTACATGTACCCTTCTCCTCATGTCCCTCACAGGGTCAAGGCGCATATCAAACAGGCCGAGGAAGACAGGAAGAATGACAGGTTGGAAGGCGATGAACTCCAACGGTTGGCCATCCAACATCAAATGGAGAAACAGCGACTGGAGGCAATCAGGCGCGACGAGCGCAGACAACTGATGAACGATAATGTGAAACAGATTGCTGATGTTGAGAGAATGAAAGAGATACATAAACTACAGGAAGAGGTGAGTTTTGATCATGATGAATGAAGTGAGCTGTGATGTTGTTCCTTCGAGATTAGAACCTTGGAAATGGGTGAAGCACGTGACATTGAAATCCATGTCATTCTACAAAATAAACAAACTACTTTCCTCCCCAACCTGACGAAGACCCTCGCCTGTCTGTTAAAACCCTGCAGATTATTGCAAAGTGAAGTGGATACTCTGTGATATGAGTGTTTTACGAAGTCTAACCACTTGATGACACAAAAGCTTTCAATCCTCTTCAGGAAGAAGATGAGGAGTGTAACATCTTTGCAAGAGCCAAGAGGAAGATGATGAAGCTGAGAGCAGAGAAGGAACGACAGTTACACAAGTAAGATTTGTCCTCCCCTAGTCACAACTCCGGGGTGTGCAGTGGTTTCGTGACCGAGTGGCCACAGGTTTGATACTGGTTGAGTTACCACTCTGTCCTCTCAACTGGTCTGAAAGGATCAAGGGAGCACTGAATGGGCTGCTCCTTGAGTTCCCCAGAAAGGTTTCTGGAGAGAGTGGGCTGACAATGTGAACCGCTTTGGGACTGTATCACAACAGAAGGCGCTATACAAATGCCTTGCATTCAGCTTCGGTAATGGGGAACCGGAGGAACTAACGTCACGACGTGGCGCTGTGAGCAGTACGACCGAAGTTTCTTTTTTCTAACGTTGTTTCCATTTATTTCTGGCGTGAAAAGCACCCGTTTGTTTCGGTCGCATGGCATTAAAATTTACACCATCTTGTAGCAGATGAAAATATCTGCATTGTGCGGTGCTTTTTTTCCTTAAAATGAAGAGATAGATGGCGATTATGGCAACGTCATTATCTCATTATTCCTGTAGAAAATGTACAGCAGATTTTTTCATGATGCAACGTCAACACCTAAAACGACGTCAATGACGTCGTTTCGGTCGCACTGCTCGCAGCGCCGACCTGTCGGGATTTCCGGCACGCGGGTTCCTCATTAGTATGGGATCCATACTTCCCTGAGTCTGTTTGTTAATGCTTACTTCTTGACGACTAATAAGTGTTAACGAACACTGTTTTAATTTCCAGTGAGAAACAAGAACGTCTCGAGAGAATCCGTGGCAAACTTGCCGGCCAGATGAAGGAGAAACTCGACGACGAGGATGATAGAATTCGTCGTGCCGTCGAGGAGAGTGAAACTAAGAGAGGGAGGGAAGAAGCTGATAATCAGGCCAAACAGGATGCGATGAGGATGAGCATTGCTAAACATAGAATAGACCAGGTGGGAACCTCAATCAGCTACAACATGGAAACAAATTATCAGCAAGTCATAGGCTGTTTCACTTCGTTGTTTCAAAAGTGGTGAACGCGTTTTCCCATTAGCAATCATTCCTGGCCCGGGGCAAAATGGCACAGTGGTAAAAGCATCAGACACATGAGTGAGAGGCCTATAGGTTCAATTTATCAGTCACCAATAGTTTGTACTCTCATTCCTGATCTGACGTGTTTGTTCTTCAGCTGAAGCAGCTGGAAGAAGATGCAGCAGCCGAGCGTATGAAGGAGCTTGAGATGCTGGCCGCTCGTAAGGAAGCTGATCGTATCTTTAGGGCTAATGAAGAGGAGAAGAGAAAGAGGAGGTTTGAAGAGGATCGTAAAGTCATGGGATTCCACTTCAAACAGATTGTAAGTTGATTATGTCGAGTCCACTTTCCTGAACACATGGCAAGGAAGACGACTCCTTCATGTGAGGGTTGGGGTCATTATAGACCGTTCTGAAATTGATGTAAATGAACAAAGATCTGTGCTCTTCTGCCGAAATCTGAATCATAACCTCAGTCTGAAACTGAATGACGTGATGCAGACAACCCCACGGTGACTTCGAAGACATGGCATCCGAGTGGGCCATTCATATCATTTATATGTGGCCTTATTTCTCTTTTCACTCTTACAGGATGAAGTGAAGGACAAGCAGCAGAAGGCCCATGAGGATGAGCTCGCCCAGGCCAAGGTCAACATGGGCCTGATTGAGTTAGAAGAGAAACAGTTCCAGGAATATGCAGATAAAGTCATCGATCATTGCGAGAAAGGTGGACGCAACACGTATGCTTTGAAAAAGGCCGCCAGAGAGGGAGCTGGTGGTGGTCTTGGACCCATCTTCCCTGGAAAGGGAGGCATTCGTCCTAGCTACATGGTCCAGGATAAAACTGGCGTGCAGATGCCACATTATCAACGAGACACAACAGAGGACGTGAAGAAGACTATCTATGGAGATGGACAAACAAACAAACGGCTAGGATTCGTTTGGTAAAAACCTGAAAATTTGACATTTTAATAACTGTGATATTCTATGAGGGATCAAACTTTTAGGTTGAATAGATCTTGTTGACATTTTCTAATGTGACTGTGTGTTGGTAACTCGTTCAAATGAAATGAGAAGCCAGACTCAGGTGGTCCATTTTCATTTCAAATCATCGGTGTATGTTTGTTGATGAATCCATCCCTTGTTATTGAATGATTCAAAATGTATGCAATTTGTTAATAAACGTCTGTCATATTCCTCTGTTGCCTGCTAGCCAGGTTGAGTAAACAGGTTTGGGGATGAACAATAACATGTGTATTCAATATCAGGTCATTTGCTGATCACTGGATGCAGACAATCGTTTTGCTGTTCTGGCTTATCCTACCAAGCCAAGTTCTGAGCAGATGAGATCATCCCAGACTCATCTTTCCAAAATTGAGGATCTTTTGGAATAAATTGTTTGAGGTGAGGTTATCAGCTTTAACCGTGCAAGAAATTTTCCCCTTCCATTACCATACAAAAGAGACGGTCATGGTTGACCACGATTTTTGAATTCTTTTGATGACGTGCAGAGGGGAGAATTTAGTTCGAGCACTGGCCGCTGAATTTCTGGAAAGGTGTATATGGTATTGGTCATGTATGATGTCTTTGCTTTGTGTAATAAACTAATTTTTCATCAACTAGTTCATTAACTTCATCATAAATGAGTCCACAAGGAATAGATTGTGTTTGGCATCATATGCCTACAGCTAGTTCCTAAAGCACATATTACGTAGAGCTATACGCCATTTGGTATTCTAGGCATATAGTGTGAATCGAGCAAGGTTATTTCAATGAGTGGTTTACATAAGACAAAACTATTCTGAGGGCACACTATTCACTTACAGTTCGAATCGTGCATGTCCAATTTGTCCAAATAGTATACCGTATACCGAATAGCATATAGCTCTACGTAATAGGGACCTAAAGGCCCCTATACACGCAACTTTTCTCATGTGAGTTGGCTCGATGGGGAACTCAACCAGCATAAGCAGTTGTTTGCGCCGTTGGTCTCCCTGCATGTCCGGTATTTCAAGCTACATCTGCACAACAGCCTTCCTTAGGAAGATCATACTTGCAAATGAACTGAACAACCACGATTTTAGCAAAAAGAAGTGAGTGTAGGCCCTTTAATCAATTTGACATTAACCAAATCAATTTGAAGTGATTAACAATAGTGAACAGAGCTTTAAAAGAACTTCCTACAGCAAATATATACACAATACACACTGGAATACCGTAAACTCCAAATTAGTCACCAGCCTAAAAATAATGTAGCTTAGCTTGACAGATTTTCAATTTTTGAAAAAAATAAGTCAATATCTGGATTAAAAAGCAAGGCATTTCTTCTGAGAAGTATATCGCTCGTGAATTCATCGGAGTTTACAGTAATCATTACAGGCACACACATATATACATATACATATAGCAAATGTGCTCGGCGACCCTGAAGAATAAAGCGCTTTTAAAAACAGCCTACATATCCAAACTTTATACAAATATTGCGTCACATCTTCTAATCTTGTTCATTAAAGCGCCGATCACTGGCAGACAGATCCACAGTGATTCCAGTCCCACCACCCCAATTTTTCTGGATACAAGAATACAGAAGTCTATTTGATCGATATCTTACGGAGCAGATCCATGCGCCAGCGATCGACACTTTAGCGGCCATCCTGCTGGTTAAAAAGCCCCTGCCTATAGGACATGAGATGACGAAACTGAAGCTAAAAGACGTCACGGATGATGACTTCAGGCTCGTTTCCAATAGAGCATATTTCGCCGTGGCTTGCAGCAAGCGGCACAGTTTTCACAGGCATTGAGATAATCAAAAGGCCATGTATTGTTGAACCATCGAAGGATATCCCAAACCCTGTGAAACCGCACCGCTCGCCGCAAACCACGGTGGAATCCGCTGTAGTGGAAACACGGCTTCAGAAAGACATTTACAGACTGGCGTAAATCTTAAGTTAGGAAAAGACTTTAGAATAAGACTGTACAAGGTGTCAGGTAGTCGACATGATTTAATACTAAGACCTGCTGTAACAACAGGCAGAGGTGTTCATGAGATCGTCTCATTTATGATTTGAACTGTGATACTTATATTTGAACAAGTGGAACTTATACTTTTGTTACAAACAATCATATAAATACTAGTGTACATATAAAACATTTAACACAGATTATCAACACTAGCATCCCTGAAGTCATTTGAGCAACCAAGCCATCTGATACATGAATACATTTGACATTTGTTACTTATAGAGGAAGTGCAGCGACGATTGTGACGTCACTGCCGTGACGAGATGCTGCCATGTTGGACGTCACGTCCAACGCATTCGTTGCTTCAAATGACGTCCAACATGGCTGACGTGCGAATTATGACGTCAATGATGACGTCACGTGAAGTTCCTCTATTGGACAGATAGAGGGGGACAGATAAGTGACTGGGGGGACAATGCAGGACCACAGAATAATTCAGCAAGCACACAAAATGATTAAGAAATTACTTGTGTCTCATTCCATGATTATAATCTGCTTCACACATAATGATTACAGGGGCCTATCCACAGGAGGTTTCTTCGCACAAGTAAAGATACCCCTGTTTACCATTGTAACTATCAAGCACAACTTTAAAATCTGTCCCACCCTAAGCAGATACTTGGTCACTGTACATTTTGGCTCGACACTCAACGTGACATCAATGACTGGTGACCAACTTACTGTGAGACAGAATTTACTTAAATACTACAGAATGGCCTGAATCACTACATATCCACGTAAATCATCAAATTTACTTGAAGTCATGCACTATGTGTCCGTTTTTTAATTTAAATACAAACATTTCAAACACGAATATAAATACCGTTAAGTAAAATATAAAACAGGCCTATCCCAATAGAAGCTATTCATTTAATACAAAAGCACGATAAGTTTTCCTCTTACAAATAAACACACATCTTCTGTGATGACAAGAACAGCTATGACGAGGAGATATTCAAGATAATGTATCACGGGTATTTTCGCGGGCCACGAAATTCATTGTTTATTTACATTTTGTTTGTTTGTGTCCAGTCTTTCTTTGTCTTATGAGTAAGTTGTTTGTGGCGTGCCCCTCCAGAAATTCGTTTGATATCGAAAGTATTCAATTTGGTGAGTTGGCATGTCCCAACAGTCCAAAATAACACAATGTAAACATCAATGTTTACAAACATTGAATGTAAACAATGAAGTCGTGATACATTATCTTTAAAGTCAGCAAGCACACTAGGCGATATCGGAAGCGATCTACTCGCCAGCCACCACAGACTAGGCAATATCGGCGGCTTTCGTATTGTTTGGCATCGGATGAACCATTGGCGAGAGGATTCCATCCACCGCTGCCCAGTGCACACCTTGCGTCAACAGCCGATTTTGTTCACTGGCCGTCAGATCGCACACGATATCGCCTGGCGTGCTGCTGGCTTGAAAATACTGATGAAACTTTGGTCCGTTTTGCTCCCACTGATCGTATGATGTTGTTTAACTGGCGCAAGGTGGTCCGCGAACAATATTTATTCAAAACTGCAAGGACCTGATTCCCAAGCCTCCATACATATACCAGTAGGACTGGTGGATCTGCAAGTCCGCATTCTTGTGTCCCGACTGTGAAGATAGGACACCGACAAGTCAACTTACAGATCCGTAAAGTTGTACGGCATTAAGGCCAATCTAGTTTCACCTCTCTTCAAGAAATGCCCCGATAATTTTGAAAACAAATAGCTTAGAGATGGACGGAAGAGTGCTGAAGACACAATGGCTGGAGATCACATGGTGTTCTGAATGACTGAGGCTGGCATAGGACCGGGATGCAAGAATTTCCAAGATTCGTCAAGCCATTTCAAAGACCTCCACGTCTTTGTAACTTTGCATGCTCCGGGGTGATGAGGGTGCCGCTACTTGCAAGATCTATGTGGTGGTGTCTTATACAACACCTGGTCATAATTGGTGCAAAATGAATAACGAGCAACCTCCTCCTGTCATATTCTTATTCCCCTGATGTTGTGAACACTGGCCGGGACAGGGGCAGCGGTAGCGTATCAAATCATTACACCTGCCGTCTTGCTTCATCATCCATTGTGCTGAACACCCTTCGCAGTTGTTACCCGTGCCTCCTTTGGTTTGCCCACTCTCCACAACTGCTTCCCTTCGTAAAATTCACCGCGTTTGGTCAACACATGGCGCTGAGAGAGTCGACCAATGAGAGCGCCAAGCAACCCGTAACCAAGGTGGCCTGAGACACTTTTTCATTGGCTGAGCGGATCATGTGATCTTGTAGCCATGGTAGCACAAGAACATCCGTTGCCAACGAGTTGTGAAAGCAGTGTGCTGATAGGCTATAAAACCTGCGCCACGCCCCGACGCCATCTGTTGACCAAACACGGCGACTTCTACGAAGCGAAGCAGTTGTGGAGAACAGGTAAACTGAAGGGGCGCAGTACACAACTGCGAAGGGAGTTTACCATTGTGCATGGACAACGCTTATACGAAGTAACCATCACTTTCCTAACAGCGGAGTGTGTACCGATTTGGTACTTTCCTAACGGCAGAGTCTGCACTGACTTGGTACGTACATGTACTTTCCTAACTGGAGAGCAGGGTCATAATTTGATACCTTACATGGAATGTAAAATTGTTGATACGCAGAGTAGTAATAGTAATGACTCTTCCCCTATATGAAGCCGATCTTTGATATGTTGTTTTGCACAGCGCAAAGTAGTAATGAAATTCATTGGCTGATATTCATAAAAGCTAGCAAATGCTTTTACTTCAAGTTTTGCAGTACATTTACATTGGGCCTCGCTGTGCAAATCTTAAGTAAAAGCATTTGCTAACTTTTATGAATACCAGCCATTGTCTTGAGAACTGCACACCCAGAACCTGATTTCGTGGTTGTGCCTTTTTCTGTGCTTAGGACACCACATGACATGAAAGGATAGGACAGCCGACTTGTGGGTCCACAACTCCTATGAAAACATTGAAATGTCCCAAACACCTAAGTGGACAGCAACTTTGAAATCGCCCAATGAATGATTGGTCACAGAAGGCCTAGTAATGAACTCTGCGGGGAATTTTTGTTTTGAACACCCACCTCTATCATCAGAATCAAATGACTCCAACCGCTAATTCTTGAAAAATAATCATTTTGCGAAGCTACATAAAAATCTGCTGAATACTACTTACTCATAGAAAAATTATCAGTCAATCATTCCGATGCCCAAGCTGATAGATAAACTTTCATAAAAAAACACAATAATGTCGAGCAACACAACATGGGCGTCATACACTTTGTATCCTGGATGAAGTCACTGAGAAATTACGTCATATGGGGTGTCTGCTCGCTTGCATGAATTTTGGCACCAAAAACACACCTGACAAGCCGTGTTTTCAGTGTGAAAGATCCTGAAGCTTCGCCCTTGATACAAGTGATGATGCCTCTTAGTAACGAACACTCTTACTCCAGATTACTTTATTTCATACTCAGAAAAAATATCCCAATTTCTACTACACACTATTCTACACAATCAACCTACTATACTACCTAAGTCCGCTGTGCTCACCTGCTGTTGGTGATATCACCCATTTACATCCAAAATACCTGTACTGCGCCACCATTTGTAACATGAAGACCCGAAATGGTACCAGTGTAGCAAGTACGAAGTCTCTTGGATGAGCATGGGTGACTTTACTACCGTTAGAGGCCATCACCAATTAGCGGTCCTACGACGTCATGGAATTTGTCATCATAGAGAAGAAATGCACACCATGACGTCATCCATAATGACGTGGATACCATGGCTTACGTCTGTGATGTCAAATTTGTGACGTTCTAGACCGTTAACAGGTGGCCTGTAACGGTAGTAAAGTCTCCCACTATTGGGCGTGCTGGCACACAGGAGGTACTGGGTAGTTATCGTGACGGTCGACACACTATCGAGACTATGTCATCCTAATCCTACAAATGATATGTTCGGTCCCTTGACCCGGACTTTGTGATTTTCCTCACTGAAAAGGCGGGGTGATCACTGCTGGGTTCAAAACATCGGTGATATTCGCAGCCTAACAGTGGGTTTTCACTCCGACCGAGCCACGTTCCTCACCGTCAGCGACGATCATNGCAAACGTCTATCAAATCGTTTTTATCAAGGATGTCCACAGCGAACTGCAATTCGTTCTCGTAGTTGTAGTCGGAGTCGGAAAGGTGCTAATCCTGTCTACTGACTGATGTCAGACGAATCATGATGTCACACGACATCGTCAGATGACAGTCAACAACAATGGAACTGTAAACACACCCATGACGTCGCTTTGGTCAACTTGGATATTTCGTCATCTGTCATCGTCTGAGGACAAAGTGACAAGACAAAACCAACTCAGTGTTTTCGTCCGTTGCACGGCCCACATGTAAATCTTCCTTGGCTCAATTCAGCTCATAGTCAATGAACCTAAAGCTCATTTGTAGGATTAGCCGTTTCTGTAGGCTCCTGATATATAATACAATACAATACAAATGTCTGGTACCTGAATGAAAAAACATCACAGCAGACACGATAACACTGTGAAAAGTTCTTTTCTATTGTGATGGGGACATCATTCAACAGGATAACTTCCCCTGCCCACCATCTCGTTGTCCGATCATACATCAAGCGCCTGCGAGACGTTTCACCCACGAGACAGAACCAGATTCGTGTGGACGGCCTCATTTTTTGTTGGCAAAAAATGGCAATGACCAGCTCCACGTTGTTCGTTGATACGTCTATTCCTTCTTCTTGTTGACGTTCAAGTTACCATCGAGAACGGCACCATTCTCCTCCTCCTCAGAGACGGCGGATTCTGTATCACTACGCTCATCCTTTTGCACCTAAAACGGAGAGGAATAAGGTTATTTGATATTCCTAGGAGGACGTCAGTACTTAGCACAAACAAATGTCATATCTCAGAGTACTTATCCAAACGTAGTGCTTCATCATTTAATAGAAGCTTGTCCATTATTATAAATAATCTCTTTTTTTGAACTTACAATCCCGTGTTACACAAAAACTTCAAGATTTGCCAAATCAATTTCTTAGTCTTTCATTATATCAGCTACAAATTGACTACTATTACTGGACTCGAGAGGTCGTGAAATCTCTTACATTACTAATCAAAAGTAAATATTCATCAAACATTATTAACACATTCTAGTTCAGAACTCACAAATCATGAAGTAGTCAACGTAAGTTATGAGCGTATTCAACTCTTGAAAAAATTTGGCCAATTCGGAACTTAGCGTCTCAAACACAGGAATTTCATAATATGAACACCTTTGGCTCTCAATCAATGACAACTTAGATCTTGATGTGATATAATTGAAATGAGAAGCTTCTCACTGTGATACAGTCTCAAAGCGCTTCACATTTGGACCCCAGTCTCTAGGGAACTCAAGGAGCAGCTCATTCACGGGACCACTTGATCATTTAAGCCGTGATTGAATTTATGAGCATTGGAATCTCATTGAAAGAAACTTTCCAAACTCAGATTGTGAGACATAAGTTAAGTTGCTTTGGTGCCAAAATAGAACTCATGGTTTTGTTTTCCCTTGAAAGTTTGACTGAGGATTTTTTTCCATGCGAATTATTAACGGCGAAAGCCAAAGTGTGTTCATGAAACTTTCATAAAATTCTTGGTAACAATGTCTAAATTAGACATTACAAACAATTACCAACAACAAAGATAGCAAGAAAGCAACCCGGTCACCAATGTTGAAGCAAGCAAAGTGGAGTTAGAGGAAAGTGGTTGTACTTACCGATACTGAACACACATCACTAGGCTTAATTCATTACTTTTAACGTAGTTATTGTTCGACCGTCATACAAAACCTCTTTAAAACACGACCAGGGAGAATTTGTTTCACAATTTTCTTCCATTTCCAGACTGAGCCTACCTCAGACAGCAGGGCTCAGCTTGGTACCATTTGGTACCAAGACAAGCTGGCCGGACCCGTTTACCATGTTTACACTGGGCAAAACTGTTCCGAGACTGAGCACACTGAAAATTCCATATTCGGGTATCTGCTGGCCACAACATTTTGTCACCAACATGTTCAAATTTCATTTGGAACGGAAATGCCATGAATACAGCAGATCATGATTTTCATGTTCCTAACGAACTGTGATGAGATGGACCGTTCTCATATTGACGTAAACGACAAAGATCTGTGCACTTCCGCCGAAATCTCAACCATAACCTCGGTCTGAAACTGAATGATGTACTAATGCTGACAACCCCACGACAGTGATGTCGAAGACGTTGCATCAGACTCGACTATTGCTGAATCACGGATGGCCTCACGTCAGCTGGTTTCAGATCGAGGTTCTGGTTGAGATTGGCGGAAGTGCGCAGATCTGCAAATTCGAGAATGGTCTATATCTTTTGGAGACAGCGGGCAGTAGTTTATGGCTACCAAGAGTTTCCTTTCAGTGGAAAAGAAATGATACCTAGTGTCCAGTGTTGAGAGGTTTTGTATGAGGATGACCAGAAGCACATTACCTACAAATCATCCCTTCCTTTCAAATATCCATCACGGTCTTCCAACCTCATTACGCATGGATGCAGGATGCAAGATGCAAAATGAGGCGAGCCCTGGCCTTCCACCAGGGACGTACCGGCACATCTGATTCTTACAAGACAAGAGCTGAAACCCTCAGCACTAACCACCGATAAAGCACGATTTATACGTCGCAAACAGGGTGAAAGATAAGTGCAATGTGTAGTCCTGTAGGCTTAGTTGGTCAAATTAATGTTTTGAGAACTTGACAATTCCATTTAAATAGCAGTAAATAGTCCCTCTGACAGGAGTTAGGGTGTAGGAGCATTGTTTTATCATGTTGAATGTCTTGTTTACGAACAAGGTCAATACGATACCTTCAAACCGGAACTCACAAAGGAACAGAGGAAAACCAAACAGAACGATACAAGGAGACCAAACAATATCAGAGACCCTCTAAGTCGACTCTTGGAGACCTTCAGTGAAATACTGCCAGAGTCCTCATGGGGCGGGCGAGGGGGGGGTTCAGATCTGTTGGCACAGATGAGGGGGTTACAACAAGTATATTTCCAACTTGAAATATATTGTTGTATTGGGGTTAATGCGATTGCCAGGAGAGAACCAACAAACGATCATATATTGTATCGGATTATACTATTATGACTCAGATAATCCGAGGTTTTTAGCAAAAGCCTGCCGGCCATATATGTAGAACACTGTCAAAGTGTAGCAAGATCATTTGGGATGAATTTCAACCAGGCCTTGTCTGATCGAACACATGTTGACGCAAGCGATGATGAATTATGATATGAAGATGCTAAATTTCACATGCATCAGAATGAAAATGTGGCGAGCCTAGCTATGATAGTGGCAGCGATGCTTGTGATGTTGTTGATGTAGGTGATATGCTTCAGAACTTATGAAACGGAATCAACGTACATGTAACAAGTGTTAGAAAGGAACGAAACTGAAGTTTGAAACGAAGGGGTCCCCACGACGGCAGCAAAGTAATGAACGCAATGACAGATTGCCAGAAAAATAGGTCAAAAACATGCTGTAAATTCCTTTATTTTGTCAGCTGAAAGTTTGCAATGACTTTCGGAATTTGTATTCTTCACATGCCACACCTGACTTTGATATCAGCAATGGTGAAAATTTACGAAGTGGTGAAGACAGAAGATTTTCATTGAGAAATCAATTGAGAGACGTTTTGATCGTAAGTTTTAAGGGGGGAATCACGTTGATGAAAATGGTGCTGGGGACAAAATGCAGAAAGATGGTGTCCTCTACATAGCACTAGCTGTGGCCTAAAGCAATGATTCGCAAAATGGAACTACTATTTTACAAGCATGCACATATTTCCCTGGCAGCATGTCATTCTATTTTTTCAAACTTGAAGGCTTCTATCCACGTGAGAGTTTTCTTGTGGGAGAGCTCTCTACGGGCAACTTGCCCATAGAAAACCATGGGTAGCCATTTGTCTCATTGGTCTCGGTAGTCAACAATATGTCAATAGGAGCTATCAGTGAGTTGACCAATAGGTGTCATTACGTATGGCCCAATTCAATGCATATAGTGGACCCATTCATTCTTGATCGAGCACCAATCACGTGGATTTTCCTGTGTATTGGTCCGCTAGAACTTCGCTGCCATCTTTTGGCAATACACGCGGCTGACTGCCTCTATTGCCCATTGAAAGCAAACCCCACAAGAAAACTTTCACGTGGAGCACACCTTTCAGCATCAAGATTCGTAAAACATGGTAATTACCCAAGACTGATGAATTGTGCTAACTCAGCCACATTACTATGTGATTTCTCCAAAACAAATCCGTCAGATTTACCAATTTTTCAAATGATTATTCAACATGAATTTCAATCCAGGTTTTGAACCCCCCACGAAAGTCTCGGATAAATACCAGAAAGTGAATCTGGATGCTCCGTTTGAATTCAGTGAAAAGCGTGCATCGGCTGAATGTCGGGTTTCCCCAACACGGTGTTAGCACGTCGTCACCTGTCCGCCATGTTTTATTGCTCGTTGGGCAGCGATAAGAATGAGCGAAAACCAAAATACGTGGAGTACTTGTAAAACACTAAGCAGGTAGCAATTGGTTACAACTGCAGGGTGCCTCCCCACGATTTCAGCACACTCGTAAACCGCACTGTACAAGACCCTGGAATTATGATTTGGTTATGATTATGATTACGGTTTAAAAACTTTGCTACGGAACTTTGCATCATTATGATGTCATGTAGTGCATTGAGGTATGCAAAGCCAGTTTATTTTTATGCGACGCCATGGTTGCATTATGACGTCATGGAAACGAACTTCGGTCTATCAGAAGGAAGCGTGGTTAATGCAACTGCTGTAACTCTTTTTTGTATGAGTTGAAATTTGCATTAAATTTTCGTTCCAATTAGCAAGGCAAGGTACACCCTATCACGGCATATTATAAACAGCACTACTGGTGGCCTAAGCACAAGCTGGCACACATTTTCGAATTCCGTGAAATGCGTGTGTCTGCTAACGTCATGTATCCCATCCCAACTACGTGTTGACACGTTCGTCACCTTTCCGCCATGTTTTATTGTTCGTATGGTACCGATAACAATCAGGTAAGCCCAAAACACGTGGAGAACTTGTAACACAGAGAGCAGAATACTATTCGTTACAACTGCAGGGTGTCTCCCCACGATTTCGGCACAATCGAAAATCGCACTGTTTAAGACCCTGAAATTATGAATAAATGGGAAACCAATTCAGACCACTCTTGTCTACAGTTATCTGCATCATTATGACGTCTGCATCTGAGGATGCGACACCATGGCCACATCATGACGTAATGGACTGGAATTCCAATCTATCGTAGTGAAGTTATTTTATGCAACCGTTCCAACTTTTGCTTGAGCTGAAACTTCATTAGACTTCGTATCTGATGGGAGAAAATGAGGGTGCAGTGAAACCCCCACTGTGGACACCCCCACTGTGGACACCCCCACTGTGGACACCTCCACTGTGGACACCTCCACTGTGGACACCTTTAGGACACCTCTCAATAAAAGACATCAATGTTCAGTCCTGTATTAAGTCTGACCTCTGTAATCAGAAACATCTCAAACGTGAGGCGGTCTAGGAAACCTCATCGGATGTCACGTTTGAGGAAAGTGCTACGTAACAGGTAAACAGTAGCAGGTCAATGTGACAGTTGATCATTCAGCGACATCCGATGGGTTTTCCTAGCCACCACACAAATGTGGACATTATCAGTCCGTAAGGTGTCCTACATGTAGAGGTTCACTGTCATATGGATTCGTCCGACCTGATGTTGGGAAAAAATCTCAGCAGAACTGCCAATCTTGAAAGCAACTTTCAGTCCTTTGACCTGACTAACAAAATTCATTTCACACCGACTCAAGGAATTCAAGGAAGTCACAAAGAGAAGTCCTCGGACCGACCGACTGCCAAGAGGAACCGAACAAGAGACCACTTAGAACACCTCCACGTGGTATTAAGAGACGGGACAAGATACTGCAGTTTTCTGAAAGAATGTTCTGTTTAGGATTTGATGTCGCAGTTGACTTGAACAAGTGTGAGTGTAGGTCCGTTTAATCAAATTACAGAAGATAGGGCCACAGTTTTATATCTTTGGTTTACGGTCTCGCCGACGTGGAAAAACGTCAAGTTGCCAGTCCCCCTCTAGAGGATTCATTCCGTGTGAAACAAGTCAAAACCTTAAGTAGGCCTACGTGTTTCGCGAAGTGAATGATATTTTTGGCTGGAAAGCAGCATTCAGAGTTTCATCCCACAATCCCAAAATCATCGGTAAAAGTGTTAGTAAATTGTTAGTAATGTGTGACGAGATGGACATGATGATGGAATTCAACTCCTCGTGTGCTACTGAAGATGATGTAATTGTAAGAAGCCTACCACATCGTAGAGATGGAACCTGGACCGGACTGACTTTCCACACAGCATGCAGCGTGAGGACAGACATGGTTGGAGGAATACAACACGCAACAAACACCAGGTACCAGCTAAACTTGATGCAGGAGGGGTCAGGATATCCTT
>NMRB01001406.1:50457-90155 GCA_002633025.1 Notospermus geniculatus
ATTTGAAATCGGGAAGTAGTGTAGAGATAGGATGCAGGTATCAATGAAGGGGCATACAACCTATCTGACATGAATGTTATCCTGAGCCCATGGAGTGGATTGGGAGGATCTGCCCCCAGAGTCCAGCAGACGGTATCTTCTCTCCAAGTTTTCTCACATCCTATGGTACTGATTGAAACATATTTGAAGAAAGGTTGTTCCTGTGAACCATCTGAAGAAGGTTTCTTCAAATTTTTTCCAATTTATTTCCAAGGATTTTAGAAAACTTCAACAGAAGATACCGTCTGCTCAAATTTGGGAGCAGATGAGTTAAGGGGAGCTTCTGATGCTAGCAACACCAGGATTGACATGGCAGGAACAACACCAAACAGAGAAAAAAATACCAAAAAAATACATACAGACTTTCTGAACACAAGCCCAAAAGCAATTTTACAAATGAAATATGTCCACACGCAGTGTAATGCCACTAGCGAACACAGAAGCAGTTGCATCACGCGGCCGGAAGTGAAATAGGAAGTTATGGGCTCCGCGTCAACCAAAGTTGGCCAAACTAACCTGTGGTTAGAAGAATACAATGTTTCTGTGAGATGTTTGAAAAAGGGAAGCTAGGGTTGGTATGGGAGGGAGTCCTATGCGCAGGGAGGTACGGTACCAAACGAAGACAAAGATAATAAGTTATGACGGTCAACTCAGCACGAGTCAGAAACAAATGTTATACTTGTACATCTGTTCAAAATCGCCCGCAACTTTGGGCCTCACCATTGCTAGGCCTACTTATTGATGCACCATCGCTCCATTTAGGAAAACCCGGAGCACATAGAATCAGACATGTATATATGAACTCCTGTAGTCTAATCCTACTTTTCATGTTGATTGGTTGCCAAGCGATTTCATAATCACAGAACCCCGTCAACACATTTCTCACGTGTCGCCTTTCACAGATTTCCAACACGGTGCATAATCCTGATAAATCTGCAGCAATGATACCTGACCTGAAACTAATAGTTGTATCTACGAAATGCACGGAGTTGGCTAAATGACGAAAAAGTTTGATAATAGTGAGCTTCTGCAAGCGCCCAGTTAGGCTCTACGATGACGTTTATCTATTGTGCGAGTGCACCCAAACAATTGATAAACGTAGTCGTATGGCCTAACCGGGCGCTTGCAGAAGCTCTCTATTATCTAGATGAGGTCTGGTGTATTACTGAACTACTGAAGGGCATGGGATGAAGTTACATGGCGGTGCTGAAGATATCACTCCATTGGACAAAAGACCATGATTCCCTGAGAATCCCAGAGGTACCAGGTCCCACCTGGTTTGGTCGGGATTCCAGGTCTACAAACAGGATCCCACCTCACATCCAGATGGAATCCTGGTGAAAAATGAAATGGGATCCCATTGGAAGCCCCTACGCATCAGAAACTATATTGTTAAGTAAAATAAGTAAAAAAAATATGAGATGAAATTGTGCGGTGAAATATGAGTGCAGTGGAAGTGAATTGTGCAAAATGCACACTGGAATGTTCAAGTTGAACTTCCCATGGTCAGAATATGGTAGCTTTATGGTTTTTCAAACTTGAGGTCATTGCTAGTAATGGGTAGAACCTGGCAAAACTCGGCCAATTCCACACAGCTGCGAGTTTGATCCAAGTTTCTGAATATACCAATTCAGGGCCTACCGTGTTCATGCACTCATCTACGTGTGAGCCCTTACTCAGCATATTCAGAAACTTTGATCAAAATTATGAATGTGTGGAGCGGGCTTATGAATAAGTTGGGGTCTTGGACACGGTAGTATGGCTTCAAGCTTCAGTGACTGGCGATTCTTTGAGGTGATTCATCTAGGCAAGCAGGATACCCTTAGAATGTTCAAGGAGAAACCACTGCCTCACGGTTCCGTCATTTGGTTATATCGGACCAACAGCAAGTCCATTCAGCGTGTTCTACAGGAAAATCACTTTTAGGAACCTATGTTTTAACTGGGCAAGTAAACTCGCCGTTTCACGGTGCCCCGTGAATCCCTAATAAGTGTTGGAGTATGGAAGATGGTAAAAAAGAAACTGCTTGGGGATGCACCGAGTCATAGCATCGGTAGACGATATGTCGAGCTTGGGGTACACGAACACCACAAGACGTATCAAACAGTCAAATGCTCATGCAATAAGTGACACCATCACTCTTCACACAACAATGTCTCTCTAACACAGACGAAATCAAACTCTGGGAGATGGGCTCATGTAAAAGAATCGGACAATTGCCATGTTGTTGTTTTTTTATATTCATGAATGTGTCTTTATGAGAGAAGGCCGAGACGGACAAGAAAAGATGAAGTTTGAAAGATAGATGAGTTTCATTGGCAGTCATCTTGCCAAAATTAGGTCATCGTCATGGTGATTTCCCCACCGGAGCTGAGAAAACCAATCATCTGCCTCTGGAAGAAAATTGCCATGGTGATGACCTAAATTTGGCAAGATGGCTGCCAGGGAAATTCACCTGAAGGCCTGGAAGGTTTTGAGGCTGACAATGTTATGAATCAATGCCAAGGATCAAAGACAAAGCTATGGTGATTATGCATTTGTCAAGCACGGCAGACACATGCCAAATTTTGTTGAAATTCATGCACAGTTTTGATTTAGAAAGAAAAGTGGACATGAATTCACGAAGAATGAATTGGTCACTGTAAGGTTACTTTGCCAGCATGATACCTTCATTAGTCCGCGCGGTTGATTCTTTGACTTCATTTTAAGAAGGAAAAACACCCATAGAGGAAACGTCAAGACTAAGACTAAGTCACCACAACACCAGCAGGTGGCACTCTTAAAGAATGTCAAATTTTTCAAAAGTGCCGCCTGATCGGTGACAAGATTAGGATGCGTATACCTTGCCGCCTGATCTAACGGCGTAGTACGCGATACGGCAGATGAAATAAAACCAGAAGACGTGTAGTGCTTGCAGGATACACAGAAATATGTTGTAAATGTAATAAGCATGAAGGTCGCCAATGTATCGCGTGGCCTCAAACATCGTGCTCTCTATAATCCTGAAAGAAAGTGGCGAATATTTCTGTTATAATATCAGCAACCAGCTGTTGACTCAATTTGATGGAATGGTTGCATCCCACTGGTTTATAGGCAGATTTAGGGTTATTCTGGGGCAAACAATGAGAAATCAACAAAGAATTAGGCCTAGTGATGTCCACAGTCTTATTTTCATGCGTCATTTGACAGAAATTTGGAAGAGATGAGATAGACTGAATTTAAGAGCAGAAAGGAATAAAAATGCCTAACATACTAAAAATAAAATGCACTGAATGAAAGTTATGAAGAATTAGGCAAATGATATTGCTATGGGGGAAAAGTTCTGTTTTGTTTTGTAATGTTCTGCCTGGATGGTCGTTAAGGGGGCGGTAGTGGAAACATACAGCGCCGTTTTAGTGCGGCGGTCGAAGGTTGAACCGTCTTATTTATGAATAACCATGTATTGTTAATAAAATTAGGCGTCAAGGACAAGCTGATCATGGTTCGCTGCCAAAACCTACACTCTTTCAAAACTATTGTCCAGCACAATGCTTTTGTACACCCGGTGCGTCCGTGCGCATAGGCCTATTTTAATGACAATAAGGAGGTTACTTTAATAGCCCGCGTATTTCGAAAAGCGTAGGCGTGTTTNTGTTGTAAATGTAATAAGCATGAAGGTCGCCAATGTATCGCGTGGCCTCAAACATCGTGCTCTCTATAATCCTGAAAGAAAGTGGCGAATATTTCTGTTATAATATCAGCAACCAGCTGTTGACTCAATTTGATGGAATGGTTGCATCCCACTGGTTTATAGGCAGATTTAGGGTTATTCTGGGGCAAACAATGAGAAATCAACAAAGAATTAGGCCTAGTGATGTCCACAGTCTTATTTTCATGCGTTATTTGACAGAAATTTGGAAGAGATGAGATAGACTGAATTTAAGAGCAGAAAGGAATAAAAACGCCTAACATACTAAAAATAAAATGCACTAAATGAAAGTTATGAAGAATTAGGCAAATGATATTGCTATGAGAGAAAAAGTTTTGTTTTGTTTTGTAATGCTATACCTGGATGGTCGTTAATATCGATAATTTAGATTTTCAAGATTGCTAAGGACAACAACTCTCAAATGTATCAGGTTGTCCACCATTGTTTGAGAGTTAATATGGACCCATTTTTTGTCCAACCAAACAATAGGGTCCTCGGACAACTTCATCTCTTTTTAGGACTCAGAGTGGATGACTGGGGAATACTTTCATGCCAGGTGCTACCCACTGAAAATGGCCAGTGCAGAATGAAATGGACAAGATGAACTTAACAGGCAGTAACCATGGTAACAACATCAACATCCACACTTGACATCCAAATTAAAATGAACGGAAACAGAACTGCAAGAAAAATCGACGGTCTCAACAAAAGAATACGATTATCTAAAATTTCTTTTGATAGTATGACATATGGGCCCGTATTTTAGAATGCTCCTCACCTAAAAGTTCCTTAAGGCTATTGTTCTCAACAGGAGAACAATAGCCTTGAGGAACTCCTTTATGTTGAGAAGCATTCTAAAATACGGGCCGTAATGTTCCTATCTTTCGTGATCTTGCTAAAACTTGCATCGCAAGACTTATAATTTACTGTAAACTGTTCGTAGTGCGTTTCTGAGCAAAATGGATATGATACTTGTCCAACGTCACAGCACAAGTGAGGCATTATTGGATGGTAAGTTAAGGTATGGTACTTTTGGATGCCACGCTGTCGCGTCACTGCAGTCTCTCAACATTAGGTATTACCCCAACTGGTTCTTTGACATCTTGACAGGTCAGTGCTGATTTGTACAGGATGGCTAATTGTACAGTATTAGTCAAAAGACAAACAAAACCACAACAAAACTGCATAAAAACCAAATCTTTCCAACGATGGCACAATCCCCCATGCCACGAACTCCTAGAATGGTAAGCAAAACGCCCCGAGACGGATCAGACACATGCATCATGCATTCAAAAAAATCAAACCATGCTACGCGAGTGCAAAGCTTATACCTTGCGTGCGAACCCGCTCCCCCTACGTACCGACAAAAAATTTAAATGCGATAAAGCGGTGCAAAGGTGCGACTGGACGGCCCCAAATTCCGATAGCTAGTAAACAAGTTCAGCATCATAACAAAGGTGATGGCATTCGGTCATTTGATTAGGGTCAGAAATGAAAGTCTACGGTATGTAGTGGTTGTCCATTGCTTTTGGTCTCAGTTATTTGTGCTTATGCATTCTACGCTAATTGCACTTATATACAGCAGATGTCATATTTAAATGTATGAAAAAACAAATGTACATGAACACATGGCAGTATGCGCGGTAGCATAGGGCACTGTGTTATCCTTTCCTGTAGATGTGCAAAACAAGTGAATAGGTTTGTCTTGAAATGAATTTACCCCCGTCAAAATGATGGTGATGCAATGTGATGCAACTCACACACCCAGGCTCTCCAAACTCCCTCACCGGATTCATACTCAGCGTGGTAAAATGAAGCATAAATGAGGTATGAATGAGGCATGCCAAACCCACAGGCAGGGAAAATACGACCCATGCCAAGCTGACATGCAAAATGAACTTGAGGGAATCACCAGGAAAATGGATGGTCAGCAGAACAAGATGGCAACCTAGACACAAATCCAGGGTTGGTCCCGACCCTTGCTCTTGTCAATGAAGAATTTTTGGTCAGAAACTGCACCTCAGAGCAATCAGAACAAGTCTTGATGGATAATGATAGTTTTTCCGATCAGGTTGGGGATCGATGTTTGAGAAGGATCGCAGGATTTTTTGTTGGAGAATTGATACCAAGTCTGACCTCAAGTACAATGAAATCTCCAGAGGTGCTACACCGTAACAGAATAACCAACCACCACTAAGTCATGCAACAAGTGCACAGGGTCCTCTGGAACTTCCTCCTTTGGCCTTGTGTATGGGTTATCAATTTGTATCCACCAACCCTGTGCATGGGTTATCAATTTGTATCCACCGACCCTGTGCATGGGTTATCAATTTGTATCCACCGACCCTGTGCATGGGTTATCAATTTGTGTCAAGGGTGGGACTTTGGTCAAGTGTAGGATGCCCCAACCAGCAATAACGACAGCGCTCAGATCTCTCGTTCAGCACTTTGACCCAATTATGAGTCAACAAATAATGGAAGCAACGACATCTGCAATTCAAGTGTTACTATGGAGATCAGTACTAGGGAATTCTATCACATAGAGATATGTATTTAGGCCCATAAAATGAAAAATGCCATATTGATCACCCCACAAGCAGAGATGAGAGACCAGGCCAAAGATAAAGCAATGGAATTATTCCATTCAACAGACGTGACAAATGGAATGGGAAGACCAATGAAAGAGGCCACAATGTTCAAAAATAAGTCCAAAGAAGATTTCGCAAATCCAATCTTTGTATCCTCTTGAAATGGTTTCAATGCCGGTCAGCAATGACGAAATTAGGGCACTGAAAACAGCCCCTGGCCCTGGCTGAGAAATTTACATCTTTTTTAGTCCGGTATTTGAATAAATATGTCATTTGTATGTTGTGCATTCAGCAACTATTCTATGGAGCTATGTCGACTTCTTTGGGATAGCTAGTACAGGGTTAGTCTATGTTGAGGGAATTTGGAGAGGCTTAATAGTGGTTATAGCTTTTTTTGAATTATTAACAGAAACATTGTCAGAGGAGTCGTTCATGGATTGAACGATCACTTCTTTAGTTAGGTGTCACCGAAAGGACCACACAGTGCAAGGATATCAGCTATTAAAATGTGAGCGAGTAAAGTAATGTCTAAAATGAACACATGGCCACAGAAATCTTTCAGTCCCCAACACCTCTTATCCATGTCACTTCATTGGTGAAGTGTGTTGCCAAAGGCTACAAACTGATAAGGACTCAAGCATAATGCGCAAACTTCTCATGTAATTTACAACTCAGACTTGACGTTTAGAGTTGTACTTTGTATTCTGTACTGGTGTTTCACTGTCCACAGTTATGACAGTGAAAAACAGACCTTTTTTCATGATGAGGTTTTTCAGCTTTTTTCATCATACAAATTGCCTTGGAGTTGAATTCAACACAAAGGTTGGCAATTGTCATGATTTGACCTATCAAATCTGACATAATCAGTCACGAATTCGAGACACGATTAAAAAATCATAAAATGTATGAACTGTCCTTGGTTCAAGGATATGTTCAGTTGGATCAAGTCAAAACTAGGATAGAAATGAGGAGAGCCCAAAAATGTCCACGTGTTCATGGATTCTGAAAAGTTGTTCAGGTAAAGTGCACCATATCCATTTTCAGACATTCTGTTACAAGACCACCAGATCCATGTGTTAATTAGATTATAATTATCACGAGGACTAATTAGATAAGGCTACATGCAAATGTAGTAGAGGCAGGCTGTATGATGCTGGACAGTAATGGTTCATACGCGGTACGGGAAAACTGACTGGGTAGGAGGTCAGATGCAGGGACGATGGAACACAGGGCAGGCTTCTTGTATACGGACACTGAGAAAGCAAAACTGATCTACAACTCTCGTCAACCCAAAGTCAAGTCAAGTTTGAAATCAAAAACTGATAATACGGCCCTCAAATGGCACATCACTTCTTTTTCTGTTTTTCTCTAGGTTTACGCATGGTTTATGAATCTTAGTAGGAGCACCAAATCTATTTGGCATTTCCTGGCCAATCTGACCAGCATTTACCAAACTTCAGCCTGCCCTGTGACCTTGATCCCTCGACCAACCCCAGGCAAGTCCTCCGCCTATGACACCAGCAGCTGAATTCTCATCAGCGGTTCAAACTCAGTGTATCTACCTTTCCATATCTTATTGCCAGGTAGGCCGTCCGTCCAATGAAATAAAACCAAATGGCACTCAGCACCAAGAGCAGTAGTAAAAATGAATTATAGAAATAGTAGATGTGGGCCATGCCAGTTATGGGATGGGCCTCAAATAGTGAGTATTTCAATATCCTGCAAAAAGGGAAGAACATTGATTTTGTTAAGAAAGTACATAAGGAGTGGAGCGGGATGGCATCGGGGGCGATGCCGAGTGCAGAGAGTGTACAGATGCTGAAGCCCCTGTGAAGATGGCGCCATTATTGAGAAGGATATTGTATGCCTGACCCACATTTTGTGACCCCTATTAAATCTCAAATGCTCCATGTGTTTTGGAGACAGAGTGTCGCCCCTGTGAGTTGAGGGATGGCAAATCTGAACGAATCTTAATAGATGGGCCTAGAAACCTAAATGTAGCAGATCTTCATCAAACAGGCCCATTGGCATTTCACATTATCTTCATCATTAATGCTTTCACTATCAAAATATATTCTGTCAATTTCAAAATTTTCTGTCAATTCTGTCAACTTCAAAAAAGGTAAAAAAAAGGCTAAAAAGGGCCTAAACCCAAACAAGTAAGTATTCATTGGAAAATACTCAGTGAGAGCTTTCCGATAGATATCTATGTTGGAGGGTTCCTACGACCTTCTAGAATCCTATATGTATTTTTGTCATATCATGCCAAACATTCTTCTCCTCAGCAAAAAAGTCAAGTGGATTGGAATCAGCATAGAATATCTTCATCAAGAAATCGACTTCTTCACAATCGACCTCAGCAATAAAAGAAAAACAAGGGAAACAATCACAGCCACCAATTCACAACGTTTTCAAATTTGCATGGGGTGCATTTGACAATATATCTGAACCTGTTCATGCTAGGTGACATTTTACACAAATCCACACCAATATCTATTCTACACTAGTTGAACTCAAAGTGTAGTCCATTTCAGCAGCACCCTCTATGCTAGGGGCTTTGTCCGAGTTGACATATAAGCAGTACAGGGTAGGGTAGGGAGGTCTGATGCCATTGGTTCACGATCTGCTTTGTATAATTCAAATTCAACCAATCCCTAATCTGTGAGTCCTATTTTATATTTTTGAATTCAGAATGTTAAGTTTTAAATCTATTCAAAGCATTCAACCGTCAGAAAATGTCGACGGGATATCCGCTGTGCAATTTGAGGATTAATCCTTGAGAAAAATCAAAGTCATAATTGAGCAGGAACAAAATGGTGAACAAGGTGATGCCAAAAAAATAGGTAGGAACTGAAATAAAGATATTCAAAGCGAAATTGTGGTCAACTACAAATCAACTTCAAAACTACTCATGAATATCTAAATCATATTTTAGATACCGATGGGTTGAACTTATCATCTGATACTGAATTATAATTGGGTAACCTTGAAAGTGCAGTCATCAACAGTTTAATTTGTGGATGACCCAATCTGCTTAACGATGGATGAAATTTACACAAAACAGCCTATCTTATTGGCGAACACGGGACACTCACGGAAGACATTTTCAATCAAACTTCAGCACTGACTAATCGTGCAATAAGCATTTACAAGAACAAGTATACATGTACAAAACACGGTCTAACTTCTCAAAACAACTGGAGATGGATCTCTTGCAGCGGAAATGACAACGCTTGCATAACAAACATCACGTGTCGAGCATCGCATCAACAGCGGAAGAGTTTACGTCATTTTTTAATTCAAGTTTTGGGGGCGCAAGGGAAGATGTGGACGAAGACTTACCATAATGGGAATATTACAAGACGAGTGATGAACCAGACGACAGCAAAGACCACAAACATGGCATCACAGAGTTTCTGTTTTCGGACATATTTGGCCATTTTTGCACCCTGCAAGTGTAAAATACATTTTGATCGCATCAAACAAATAAGTACATGAACACGATCACGATCAGCAGCATTTTGAGTCAGGGAATCAAGAGTTGGGTACAAGATACGCCATCTGCTGTAGTCTGCAGACAATACTGCACAACTGCGATGGAATGCAGGAGGATACTGGAGTCTCTGTGGAAAACATGTGACCCACTCCAGTAAAAGTATAGGGACATGTCGCAACCCAGGAAAGTGTTAATGGCCTCAGAACACAATAGCTGAAATGAACGCCTCTGCAGTTTGACAATAGTAGTGGACAGCAGCCATAACATTTGAGTAAACTGATGACCAATGATGATCACCTCTGATCCATCAAAATTCACAAAGCTCAATTTAGAAACCAACAAATACTTGGCTTATCTCAGACCAGGAACTGTAACAAGGTTGCGGGTCAACAAAATACTTTTATTTCTTACATAAATAGGTCACCTATCAGACTTTGTGCGGTCACAACTGATAAATCATGACCATTAATCACGTGCTCTTTGTATTGAGGTTAATCTTACTCGCTACACAAACAATACAAAAGTATCAGCAGAACAAATCATACAATTCGGATTGGACTCTCTCTGTTTAGATTCTAGCATTTTTGTCAAAACATGCACAACGAAACTGACACAGAGTAGACTCTCTTGCAAGCAAAGGAAATTGACTTCAGGCTGTGCACGGTTTATTCCCACTTCGCCCCTTCCCATTTCGCCCCCTAACGGTAAATCCATTAAATACGGTACTGGTAGCTAACCCTAATAACCATTAGGGGGCGAATTGGGAAAGGGCAAAATGGGAAGACACCGGCTGTGCAACAAGTTCCCAAAAGAAGCAGTCCTAAATAAAATCTAGATCCGACCAGAAGTCCAAGTTGTACTTTGGGCAATGGCCAACATGCAAAGAAAATTAGGTTGTTGCCCTAAACTGTCAGAACTTTATTTTCAAGGGTTGATTAACTTTCTGGCAGGAGACCAAGAAATGACGACTATGTCTTACCTCCATCCAATAATCGACTGCATCGTGGACGACCAAAACCAAACTCCCGATACGGACCATGTTGTTTATCCACGAGAACGTTAGCAGTCCTATCGTGGCTATATGGTGGATGATCATTTCATAGATGTCCTGAAAAGATTTACTTCAATATCATGATCTTGGGACAGGCAGGGACAAGCAACTTTTGGTGTGCGCTACAAATTAGGTAGAAAACAACAAATTTTTAGTCTTTTTCTGGATTCTCTCAAATAAAATCCAGCTTAGCTACACACAAAACATTAAAGTTTGCATTTATAGTCTGAAATCAACAACGGCAGAGCTGTCATCCGAATTTACACTTTAACCCCAGTCTATCCCAAAATCGTTCAGTAGAACTCAGATGAGCTGCTCATTCAGCACTACAATCTGAGCATTTCCAACCGGTACCCATTTATAACCTGCATGGAGAGAGGCCAGTAAGGCAAAGAGACTTGCCCGAAGTCTCACACCACAGTGGGACTCGAACCCGGGACCCGCTAACTGCTAGTCAGAGATCCGAAGCACTACACCACCGTCGCTCCTGGTACTTGCATGTACCAGTATCAGTCTCTTTTCATTGGTGCCAATCTGAAGCCTACGTAGCAGAGTCCACAGTCTGAGGCCCTAGAAAATTACATAAGATCTCGTCCTACCTTTCTTCTGACATCCGTCATTAAGGAAAATGCCAAGGCCATGTAGAAACCCAGTTCAATCATGTAATACCAGTAGAGATCAGCGGAAACATTCTGATGTGGCCAACCTATCCAGCAGTGTAGTGTCTCAGCAAAATACTTTTTCTGAAAAGGAAACAAAATATGAACTGTTTCTTATCCTGAAAATCCAGGAATGTCCACAATGGCTACATGTGTCTACTCTTAGGTCAAAGTTAAAACACGTAGTTTACATCTAGACTCAGGACAGCAGTGCAATGACCGAGTCCTGCATGAGATCAGAAGATGCACTGACGATGCACTGACTGCAGTGGAACCAAGGAATCATAACGAGAGAAAACCAAATGTAAGTTACTTACATCCCAAAGTATCACTGTTCCATAGATATGAGCTGACAGATAAAAGAAGAAACGCCACCTGGAAAACAGATGATATATTGAGGCAGAAAAGTAAATAAAATACAAAAGGAAACTTTTGAAGATATTTCTAAATTTTGCACTTCTGAAATATATATATTCCTTCTTACCCGCTCTCGCAGAATTTTTTCAGTTCACTAGACCTATCTTGATTTCTTCTCTTCCTGAACCAACGTTCAACCTGCCGTGGTGTTCTGTTAAGTTTTTTACTGAGACCCTGAAAATAATAAATGAAATTTGTCAGCAGACTCGTTACATATAACGGACACGAAAAAATCGAGTCCACAAAGTAAATCATTGTCAGTCATGTCAATGACACTTACCGCAATTTCTTTGTCATCTGGACGTTTGTTTTTTCTGTACACTTTTTGTAATAAAGGAATACTTTCGGCTACCATAATCTTCCCCTCTCGGAGTCCATAGGATCGGCCGATAGGGGCTGCTATATAACTGAAACAACCAAATTTTTTTAAAAAATTTTTTTACAGTGAATTGGCATGAAGAATGGGTCAATGGTATAACAACCAAATGCCTTGAAATCGCGTCCTTTGTTTGTATCCCAGGTGCAATATGAACTGAACAACAAGTGATGTCAATGGTCAAAATATATGTAAAAGGGCAATTTGAACATTTTGGGGGGAAAAAATAGAAAAGAAGTTATTTTTGATGAAAAACTTTTTTGAAAAAAATTTTTTGAATTTTTTTTCTTTCTATCTTCAAAAAAAGGGGTCGGAGCCGTTTTCGCGGGTTGGGCGGGGACGATCACCAGCTTTCTTTTTTTATGTGGCCTTACAAACTTGTATTTTCAATTTCACTAAACAATGTTATTGCCCAGGATTTCTTGGCTGAACAAATTACCAAGTATTGTGTGATAGAAGTATAGCAGTACCACAGATTTTCATTGACTATATACTGTGTGCATTAACGACCATGCCCAGGCAGGACTGGTGTCCACAGTCTATAATTGTTCAGCACTAAAGCAATAGAGAAACCACACATTGAAAAGTTGAAAGCATTCAATGTGTAAAACTGCAAACACGATCACATGGTCTAGATTTAACACAGCAAGCTGTAAAGCTGTTGGCATGAAGTCAAAACCTGTCCATGCACAGTGAATATTGATTGGTGAAAGGTTGAAAAGTCTGAACAACACATTGATAATGGAAAAATCAATTGTACATTTATATCACCACGATATTCTATAAAGCCCTCATCATAAACAGGGAAGGAGGTCACGTTTGTTTAAGGCTCAGTGGACAAAAATGGCCTCAATATCTTCGGCACATTCGAAGTTTATGATAACATGCTTTAACCCTGCTATGTGCTAGTATCCTTCAATAAATATGGAACATTGGCTGGTATTCATAAAAGTTAGCAAATGCTTATACTTAAGATTTACACAGCAAGGTTAAATGTAGATGTACTGCAAAACTTGAAGTAAAAGCATTCACTAGCTTTTATGAATATCATCCATTGAAGATACCCATCAGAGAATCAAATCACACATTGACAGGATGATAATTAATTCACATCGTCATGAGAACATTATCATCATGCCCAAACCAACTGGATTGGACAGGGATCAGTAGAGTCATATAGAATTGGGTATGGATGGGAAAACCAATGGTGTTTAATAGCAGTAACAGTAATTAATATTGTATTTGTTCAGGCAGTCAGAAAATCGACAAATTTGTTATCTTGGACGCAAACCTGTTTGCATTTCAGGAGCAGAATGGCTGCACAACATGAGGCCTACGTAGTCGTACAACAGGCTAAGTTAAAGGCCTTTAATATGAAACTACAATTACATAGGAGGCAATAGTCCAGTAAATTTAAGCGAAAATTCGGGCGAACCGGGAACAAATTGCAACAGAAGGTTTTTTTGCTTTAAATGTTTTATTAGGTCACCTTGGACATCATATCCAAAATCCCCCAAAATCGCACGGCGGGAACCCACTTAATTTGCATATTCAATTTTGTGAACTGACTTTAACGTTGGACGCTGATGGACGCAACAGCTGAGCTTTGTACAGGAGAGTGGGACCTGATGTACAGCTAACTTTGTAACGGTTGGATTTACACCCCATAAATGTATTACCAACAGATAGAAATATGGTGCCTCGGAACCAGACAAACACATTCTCAATTGTTTTTAGTCGTTATGTACTAAGATATGATGCTTTTTATNAATTGAAATTTTCAAAACTGCAAAAGGAAACAGCATTACGCGCACACCATGCCGATGTGCCGACCTCACTTCGAGACACAAACCTAACAAATTTCGATAAAATAAACCGTCCATCCGTGGGTAGAATGTTGTAGAGATAATTTAAAATTCATCCTGGGCATTGGAATGAACTATACACCGGCAGTTCGTGAAAAATCGATGGGTAAACACAGGAAACAAGCTCGGAAATTCAGGAACTTTGCGTTGTCAAGGAAGATCATCGGACCAACTCCGCCACGCCCGCCTTTTCCATCCTCCACCATGTCCTCCGCCAACACCGCATTCTTCCATTAATTTCAATGTACTGTGCCAATTTTTAAGTCCTCATTGTTCTCCACCCTCTAGAATTGCTCTCCCTCTGCGTCCCCAGACTCCCCCTGCCCTGCCCCGTCATGCCCGATGCGACGGGGGATCCTTGCTGAGCCCGGCCGCCTGCCTCTACCACACCAGGAAAGGCCCAGGCGGGGAAAAGGCTAACCTCAAGCCCCGGCCCCACCCACACTAGCCCTACCAGAACCAAAAACACAGCCTCGCAAATCATGTTCGCAACATCTCACTATAAACCCCCACTATAAGCCCCACCAGCTGAGCTCACTCCAAAGGTGACACCTTGACATATTATGAATGTACAATGACATGTTCGAGTCCACACAATAAAAGATTTTACAATAAATGAATACATAGTATGACACGCACTGTTGCGTGCATTGTATCAAGTGCAATGCACGACCAGACACGTAAAAACGTCGACTCACCTCTCAAATAGGTAGCGAATGACGCCTAAAAGTACGGCTACCGGAAAGGGGACCAAGAGATCACTTAGCTGTGGATGGTAGATACCGGCAGTAGGCCCTTCATCATGGTTTTTCATGTCCTCCCATGACATATTCGGAGGAAACCAGAACTTTTCGCTCCAAACATAGGAACCCACATAGTCGACCACGGCCGCCATCGTCGCGCGTTCGTTCTCGCCAACGCCTTTGCGAGGGCGAGATCTGCCCGAGATCGAGATCTGACTCTGCCGGGAAATTTGAATTCTCTAATTTTCGGCAAAAAGACCTGCGAGAGTTCCTGCGATACGAAAATGATATTGCTCTCGGAGGATGATTATGATTATGATTATGATGTAGAAGCAGCATAAGAAGTAGGCCTAACAGTAAGGCCACGATCATTAAGACGAGAAGAAACCATTTCCTACAGGCCGGCTTGGTAATGGGCCGTCTTGATTGCTGCTGTCGGCGTGCCGTTCATGCCGGATGCTCCCCAATTCCTTATTTTCGACGCAGCGATGTTTTTTAACTTCCGGTGTTTGATGATTCACAGCAAAATCTGGAATGATGTAAAAGCTGTCTGCTTTTCGTGGGCATGAACACTTTTGGTCTTAGCATATTGATGAGAATGGGCTGTGTTTGTGCCAGAGAATCTGTTCAAGTCGGCAGCAGACGATATTTTGTCAAAGAACGTCTTGGAGAAGGGTAGGTTTATAGGTAGCTATCTCATAGGCCTAGTCATATGATCATGATGTATGTCATGTATGTAGTGACAGTGTACACTACACTAGCTACAGGCTACACTACTACTACGTCTCCTAGGCCAAGGCAGATAGGCTGACAACTGCATCATCCCATCACAGGCGGCCCGAGCTTTGTCACAAAATACATGAAATAGGGTGAAATGTACGTTAGGGGACTACTACCCCTAATGTACATTTCACCCTATTTTGTGACAAGTCAAAGCTCGGGCCGCCTGTCATCCCATGGTTATTGCTATTGCTACTAGGGAGAGGCCTATTGAATGAACTCATAGTCTGATAGGTCGGTCTATCTCTGTAAGTTTCTCAGGAACGAGTGTAGAATCCCCTGTCAGTGCCCAAAAAAAGGTCATCGATTGACGGAATAAGCCGCATTGTACAATAGGATTTCCATTGTGTGCCATGGAGTAACGTCACTTCCGACGGGGGATTCTAAACTTTAGCCGTTTCTCAACTCCCTGTCATCAATCAATCATCATCTGGGAAATATCAAGGCCTTGGCCCAGATGTAAGATTGGAATTGTAGTAGATTCTAATTTTTCTTTATCTTGATGTTCCAGGGGATTCAGCTATGTTGACTTGGTACAGGACCGACACAATCGCAAGTATTATGCCCTGAAGAGAATCGCTTGTCACTCAAAGGAAGATGAGAGGTCTTCGATGATTGAGGTGGAGATAATGAAAACATTTGATCAGGAAAACATTTGTCCATGTGTGGAATCATCATTATCTCCAGTCAATGATCGCCTTCGCTCCATCATCAGTGAAGTGTTGATTGTCATGCCATACTACAGGGTAAGTAAGCTGTAACTTTTCGACATCACAACTGAACTGAAATACTAGGTTTGGTGAGGTTGGTGAAATCAAAAAGATAAAGACCTTTTTTCTATTATTGGTGAAATTAAACTGACACTAGACTTGTAACATTTCTAAGAATCTGTTCATACACTTCGACAAGAATAATTACTCATGTTATTCTTGGCTTCCATAAACCATAATTCTTCTTTACAGAAAGGCACATTACAAGATGAGATAGAAATGATGGCGAAGAGATTAGAACACATGAGGGAGGAACGCATCCTGCGATTATTTAGTGGCATTTGTGTTGGCCTGAAGACAATGCATTCCTACAATCCCCCATATGCCCATCGGTATGTCATTCGATGTATCAGATATTCATTCTAAACATTATTGCTTTCATCCTTGGCAGAATGTGCTTTAAACCAGGGCCTGCTTCAGATGAAATAGATAGGCCTATCTGAATAAGAACTGACCTGGCGACCAGGCAGCTTCATTAAATGAGAGTCCCCAGTTTGATTTTCCAGTGACTGAGTAGAATTGATTGAATTGTAAATTCTTCTTTCAGGGATATCAAACCAGCGAATGTTCTCCTTGGTGATGATGACACACCTGTCATAATGGACTTTGGTTCAGCAGCAAAGGCCAGGATAGAAATCAAGGGAGCTTCAGAGGCCAGAAGATTACAGGTTGGAAATTTCATTTCATTTCTACATACTCATTTCCCTTTTGACCTCATTCATCAGTTAAGAGTTTTTCACAATGTAGAAAGTCGAAGGGACACTTTCCATCTGATTCATATTTGATACATTTCCAGGATGAGGCGGCTGAGAAATGCACGATGCCATTCAGACCTCCAGAATTATTTAATGTTGAAAGTTATTGTGCAGTAGATGAGAGGGTAGATATCTGGGTAAGTCGAGTCGGAAATCTTTTTCAGTGTAAATTGCTGTCCGATGCTAGTTGCTCCAGAACAGCTATATTAAGCAAGCACCATGGAAGTGAGGTGGTGAGCCTTTGCTGTAGCCTGGAGTGCAGAAGTTTGGCTCTCATGTTACAAAAGAGTGGTCAAATTCTCACACAAATACAATACTCTGAATGACGCATGACTTTCATTTTCTCTTTCAGTCACTAGGGTGCACGTTATATGCAATGGCATTTCTAGAATCTCCGTTCGAACAACCATTTGTGCGAGGCGATAGTGTTGCATTGGCTGTGATGTCTGGGAAAATCAACATACCAGAAAATACCATGTGAGTTGAACTTAATGCCTCGATGATTTACTAATAATGCCTTTGGGGAAGGGGATGAAGTGACTACGCCTACTTCACTTCATTGTACAACCAGTTCATATGGGGGATATTTCTTCTCTTTGTACAACATTATGTATTTTGTATTCTTTTTCAGTTATTCCACCGATCTTGTGAATCTGATAAAATCCATGTTAAAAGTCGACATCCGAGATCGTCCATACATCGATGAGGTATTACAACAGACAGAAGACTTGAAGAACATTGCGGAAAATCGAATTTGAGTGAATACTCGGGACTCATTCCATTGGTGTTAATCAAAATATGATTCAAGTGCATATCCACTATTTGAGAACGAGGAGTTTGCCAGAGTGGAGTTGGGATTGGAAAAGTGGACAATCACAAACTACTGTGATGATTCTGTACACAGGAAGATCATATCTATGAAGTACATGGGGAATGACAGAGGTATATACACCAATAATTGTAGTTCCAAATGTCAAGGATTGTTCAGCAAGACCTCTTTCATAGTCATCGTCAAGTGAAAATTGCAGTCCCAAGGACTCTCTTCAAGCTTGAATAACAATGTACCTTTCGTGTACATGTATGATGTTCCTGTACCTATATGCATTTGGAAAGATTGTTTTTCTTTACAACATTCTGTTACATTCCTGATATGTATTTGCAATGCATGCATTACCACGTCCTATACGTTTCAATGTATTTTCAACACCATGTGTGGTGATTAATTTATTAATTCACATTCAGGGCTGATGATGCCCTACGATAACCACGGTTCTATTGTGACGATGTAAATAGATTAATGGGAGCTGAATAAATTATGATAAATCAAATGACTTATTTGGATCAATCTATCATTTGTGTATTTATCAAAATACCTCACAACTGTTTGGGTGATACCGGTAGTTTATTTGATCCTCTGTGTGTATTACACAGATAACAATGAAGAGAGTGCGAGCATGTGCATAATGTACAGGAAATGCTTGATTATAATTCTGTCCACAAAAAAGTTTGAGGACCGACGCTCACAGAGGAAATGTGCACCGTTCGTTTTCTGATCTTCACATAAGTATCAATGACAACAGCAGTTGATACAATTATAAACTCATGAGAGGAGTAGGAAAGGGTTTTACTATGAATGTCAGTTTTTATGGTACATCTCCAATAAAAACTGACATTCATAGCTTTATTAGACTCCAAATAATGCCATTCAAGGATAGTTCAAGGGTTTTACTGATCACCCCTCAGTACATGTGTCCAGACTGACCAGAGTTCAACTACCTATTCAGATATCCAGCGGCAGGTAGCCTGCCATGTTTGGACACTTGTAGTAAAGGGTGTGATGGGTGGTTAGTAAATGGTCCGAAATTATCTCAAGTCAGTCAAGAATAGCGGAGCGTTGACAGGTCATCATCTTCACATAAGTTCAGCCATCTTACAATACTCCACATCTGATGGAGCTTTTATTGTATTCTGTACGACATTTGCAAGTCAGTAAATTCATGCCAGTGACCGGAGATGATGATATTAATGGTCCTTGACGATGGTCCAAGAACTCACACAAGTCCATGACACCAAAATGTCCTGGGGTGGAAATTGTGCTAACAACTACAATGGCAGCAAATGTAGAATAAATCACTCAACATGCTTTGATGTTGTAATTTGTATGGCCTACATTAACAGTCTAATGTGATAATTCTTTCTTCCCTGAGAAGTCAATCAATTATGTCATGAATTCAGAGGAAACAAATACAGGTCAATAAAAATCCTAAAAATATTAATAAATAGTTCTGAAATAATAACACTAGGTAGTGTCCATTCGTCAAGAGGTTTGAGACAGTATTTTTTGTTGTGAACCTCGCATATATGGTGGTCCGTACTGCTGTGCCGCACGTTTTAGGAATGCGTTGACCATTTTCTTCACAACCTCATCGAAGAAGATGTGGGCCAGATTAGAGTGAAGGAGACTACGAAATTCAAATGCAACCTGAAAGATAAAGAAATGATGATCATGAGTTCATGAATACCGGAAGATACAGCCCTCAGGCTTCACCTCAGAGACAAGAAACATCTGTTCTCATTCCCTCAATTAACTGAATTACCAGGTCAAGGTGCCTAATGGTGACCTGCCACTGATAGCTATCATGATAGCTATGATATCAATTCACGCAAGGGAAAGTTGGTTTAACTTACAGAGAAATCCAATTTACAAGTTTCTGGCACGTTAGGCAACCCAGGGCTGAACCTCCATGTTGTGTCCAGATAGTTAAACATCCGACCATCGGAGCACACAGACTGGAGATGGAAATACAAGAGAACTGTTACATCAATGAGAAACTTCACATTCTGATCAGAGAGGTATCAATTTTCAGTGCAGTTCGTGAGACAGAAAAAACCTCTGTCATAACAGATTGTGAGTTAACACTGGTTTCCACCAGGAAGAAATCTGAGGAAGGATATAAGGTTATCTCTCACTTGGCAATGAGAAGCACTTTTAGACAGAAATCAAATCAATCAATACACAGCATTTACATAGTGCTCAATTCGGACTAAGCAAATTTCTCAAGCGCTTGTCACAGTTTACACTGACAGATTTGCTATCATTACATTATCATATCTTACCCTAACAAGATGCGGCTTTACCAGAGTCACAGTAGACGTATATTTTTCCAACAAAGGAGGGAATCCAACAGTTATATTTGCTTTATATTGTCCTTTTCTTATCTCAGCCATTGTTGATTCCTTGCACCATGGGACAAAATGTTTGTAATTTTCGACGTCCTTCACGACATCATACATCTGGTCCATGGAATACCTACAGAGGGAAGAAATGAATGATTACAAAACTACACAAGATTATGAATTCATTATGAAACATTTTAGATAAAGTTGATATCTCAAACTGAAATTTACAACAGGCCTGGTATTCCGACAGAAAATGTCAGCCAAAACACAATACAAGCAATGGTGCTCTAGTTGGAGGACTTTCGACATTACCTAAAAGTTCATATGGAAATGATGTACCAGAGAGATAGGCCTACAGCAGCATTTGCCATTTTCCTGTTACAACTTTTGACCCTCGCTCAAAAATGCCTTACCCCAGAATTCTCTGTTCTGAATATTCTTTTCTTCTTGAGGTTTTAAACGGGTTAAGTGAAGGTAAGTGAAATTCTCTCTCAAATGTTGTTTGAACTTGGTCTTGGACCTTCAGAAGGGAGATGCCATTATTGCCAGGGCTGGCAGAAGAATCACCACTGATGTGTGAGAGACATCTGAAAAGAAGACAAAACATGTAGGGGCCTAGGCCCAGTCATTGCAAAAAACAAATCTGTGAAGCCTAGGCCTACTACACATCAGGCCAATCATGTTCATGCACTGCACTTTGCACTTGCAGGAGGATAGGCCTCATGATGGCCTAGGCCTAGGCCATCATGAGCAGAGAGATGAATGAATGAACCGTTTTTTTGGCCGTTAGGCCTAGCAGCGACAGCGTCAAGAGGAAATTGACGAACTTGATCCTCCTACCTGGCACTGTTCCATCTTCTGATATTCCATCTGACGGGATGGATCAGCGTTCTCGTCAACGCTGAAAGATTTCGCTGACCAGCCATTCATCAATTCATTCGATCAACATTATTTTACACGACCTGAACACAGCCTAAATCTTATGAAAACCATGACTGAATATCGGACTTGACCTTGATTCGGNTGACGGGCACGGGTGTAGTGTGGCTGTGCATCAAGGCAAGTGCTTCCTGTGCACCCCGACTGTACATTGATATGTACATCCTGTACATGTGTATGACTGAAGTAGAAGCCAGGCGGCTCAGGGACCTGGCTTCACTGTATACCTCTGGCTCTTCATTGTATTTTGTGGTTTTGTGGTTTTTTCTTCCATTAGGCCTAGGTCTATATAATTAATACAGGGCCAGGCGGCCTACCAGACCAGTGGCAGTGCAGAGAGCAGATCATCGGGCCCCGGCGGCATCTGCTGTCAATTTCAACTCAAGGCCGGGGACTTGTCAGTTGTCAGTTAGGCTAGTTCCCCAGATGAGAGAACCTAATATTTTACCATCATACTTGCAGCTTGCTATGGTATTGTGCAGGTCCCAACTGGGCCGTGGTTTTGTCGAAAATGTGAGTCCCAGGAGAGAGCAGCCAGAGTGGTAAGTCTAAATGTTCAATGACAATATGTTTATGTTTTAACTTTTGTTGAAGTATGACACACTGTTTAAATTCTCAATTCTATTTTGTACTGATTGTATTTCTTTGTCCCCTTATGACGGGCACGGGTGTAGTGTGGCTGTGCATCAAGGCAAGTGCTTCCTGTGCACCCCGACTGTACATTGATATGTACATCCTGTACATGTGTGTGACTGAAGTAGAAGCCAGGCGGCTCAGGGACCTGGCTTCACTGTATACCTCTGGCTCTTCATTGTATTTTGTGGTTTTGTCGTTTTTTTCTTCCATTAGGCCTAGGCCTATATAATTAATACAGGGCCAGGGGCTACGCTACCAGACCAGTGCAGAGAGCAGATCATCGGGCGGCATCTGCTGTCAATTTCAACTCAAAGCCGGGGACTTGTCGGTTGTCAGTTAGTTCCCCAGATGAGAGAACCTAATATTTTACCATCATACTTGCAGCTTGCTATGGTATTGTGCAGGTCCCGACTGGGCCGTGGTTTTGTCGAAAATGTGAGTCCCAGGAGAGAGCAGCCAGAGTGGTAAGTCTAAATGTTCAATATGTTTATGTTTTAACTTTTGTTGAAGTATGACACACTGTTTAAATTCTCAATTCTGTTTTGTACTGATTGTATTTCTTTGTCCCCTTCAGAAATGTGAGTTATGTCCTTCAAAAGATGGCGCATTAAAGAGAACGGATAATGGTGGTGAGTTTGGTTTCAGGATAACTCAGAAATGAAACCTCAAATTGCTGTTATTCTCGCCCTCACCCCCCATGAAGTATGTGGAAGGATGATCTATATACTTACATACTCGCAGAAACCAGTCTCCCCAAAGTCTATGCGAGAAATGGCTACAAAGTACAGTAAAAGAGGACCTGCTGTGCCCCGTGTTAGTGTGTGTTGGTCCTCCTACTGTATGAAGCAAGGTTGCAATTAGTTGATTCTCCGTTTTCAGGTTGGGCACATGTAGTGTGTGCCCTCTACATCCCGGAGGTTCGGTTTGGGAATGTGACGACTATGGAGCCTATAATCATTGCTTCTGTTCCACATGATCGTTTTAATAAGGTATGATACAGCAGTGATCTGTATTTCCCTTGATGTCAATCATTCAGTTAGGGTCTTTAGTTTATGGTGCACATAGTGGTACTTAAAGCAGCCGAGTGGTGCTGGGATGAAGTGTGTTTGGTTTTGGTATTCTTGAGGTACATCCTGTCCAATCATGTGCTAAGTAATGAGTCGTATTCATTCCAGGTGTGTTACATTTGTGAGGAGCAGGGCCGCGAGAGCCGGGCTTCCTCTGGAGCCTGTATGCAGTGTAATAAGAATGGCTGCAAGCAGCACTTTCATGTGACTTGGTAAGTAGCAGGTTTGCTTGGGGATGGTCCTTGGTTGGAGTGTTCATCAGCCACAGTATTGATGAGGCCACACAGCACAGAGTTCGAATCTCTTTTTGCCATCAGCCACAGGAATTGGGAACTTCTATTAAAGTTAGAGCACCATCAGTGGTGATGAGCTTCACAATCAGATGACTGGAGAATATCCTGCAACTTCTTTTCCAATGTCAGTATTTCTTTGTCCATTTTCAGTGCACAAGCTCAGGGTCTGTTATGTGAAGAACAAGGAAACTACACAGACAATGTCAAGTATTGTGGTTACTGTGTCTACCACTACAAAAAACTGGTGGGTCCCTTGTCTCATGATCGGAACGAAGTCTCTTCCAAACAAATTAGTAAATTACACCCAAGACAGATCCAAACACTGCAGATTCTCCAAGGATTGACTGACTTTGATGTTTTTCCCTTATGTTTCAGAAGAAAGACAGCCACATTAAAACTATTCCAGCATTTAAACCAGTGTCCTCGGCTACAAGCACACCAGAAAGTACCCCGGAAAAACAGAAGGAAAAACCCTCTCTCATTCCTAAGGTAACAGTCAAAATTCAACTGGCTCTGATCCCATTACAATATGTGTGATTACATATCTATCTTTCTAATGCATTGGTTACTGTTTCTAGGCACGAGACCCAAAAGTTGTGATGACGCGGATGACGAGCCCTACAACATCAACGGTAACCACGGTGGCACCATCAATAACCGATCAGTCAAAAACCACTGCCATACCAGCAACACTGACACCGACGGCCTCGGCAGTTGCGACACCGAGTTTACAATCACCAAGTGACACAAGCTGCACAAATGACTCGGACATAAAGAAAACAAACAATTTCACTGCAAAATTCACAACTGCTAACTTCGTCGAGACAACTGTGACGAATTCATCAGTTGTGACAAATTGTTCAGAAAATGAATCGAAGATGGATGTGAAAAAGGAAAAGCCAAAAATCCGTGCTAGCCTGAATCGTTCTGATAGTATTAGTTCGTTATCCACAGACACGGCCGAGGCTGACGGAAAAGCGAGCGCTTTCAGTTCATCATCGGAATTGAAAACTGACGATACTGAAATTGTAGTTGACGTTGTCGATCCTGATCCTGTACCTGTACCTGTACCTGTACCAGTACCAGTACCAGTACCAGTACCAGTACCAGTGCCGGTTTCATCTGGCCCCACGGTAACCACGGCGACCACGGTCGCTATGACAACCACACCAACTACATCAACATCCAGTACATTTTCCAATACATTTGAATCATTTCTGAAGGGTAACTACCCAAATGCTGACTTGCCAACATCTGGATCTTCCGAATCGCTTAAACATGGATCTTCGTCTTTGATTGGAGAAAAAGCAGCTAAAAGGTCTAGGTTAGTCTAGAGTTATCTTATATTTGTGACCTGATCTAGCAAATGTATGCGCATGTCGCAACCGAGGAAAGAGTTAACCGCATTACAACACAACGGTTGAAATGTACGTCTCTGCAGGTCACAAAATTTTGTACACTGGTAATTTTCAGATCGCTTGAAAAAGCAGAGAAGAAGAAAGCAAAGAAGGCCGAGAAAGCTGCCATGAAGGCTGCTGCAGCAGCTTCTTCAGGTACGAATGAGACGAGTCAGTTCAACCTGAGTAAGACGATGAAAGATATTCTGGCCGCGAAGGAGGATGATAACGGGCCACCAAGCCCGAGCAAGAAGGCCAGGAAGAGAAAACTCAGGTGAGTGTTAGTGATCTCAACAAAATATAGTGGAACCTCTCTCTTCAGGATGATGTTAGGACTGCCCGGTGGTGTCCTTGATTGAGAGGTGTGCTCAATACCGAGGTTTAAATGAACATGTGACCAATTTGGGACTGAACTCGGCTGTCCTTAAGAGAGGTGTGTCCTCAAGGCTGAGGTGGCCAGGAGGTTCTTTAGTTAGTATTCCAACAGCATCAATCTGCAGTACTGACCCTTGTCAAGTGCACTTTCAAACTGTACATTCAATTAACTTTGTGACATTACAATTATCTTTGTTATTATCTTGCAGTAAAAGCCGCGAGTATGGTAGTCCCCCATCCATGCATAGTCTCTCTGCTGCGAGCACTCTTTCCTCTGCATTGCAGGGACAAAGATCTGGTAAGTTCAGTGTAAGAGCTAAAAAAAAGCTCATGTTAACTGTATATCTCCGTACCGATGTTAACTGTATATCTCCGTACCGATGAAAATAAAGCTTATCTTATCTTGTCTTAAGATCATTTTCATCTTGGGTATGCCATCATATGAACTTTGACTTCCATATCCGGCAGCATAGAAATTATGCAGGCAGACTCTTGAAACCTCATGAACGTGTCAGGCGTAATCACGCCAGAGGTGTTAAGTTTATGATTCAACCAATGCTCTCTGGATAATCTTTCTACATTTATTCCTCTCTTTTCAGGATTATCCTTGCATTCAGATCCACCGTTACCCAATGGTCTTTTCTCTGGCCCTCTACGGCCATCGAGAAACATCTTGTCACCTCGCACGGCAGGCTCCGGGGATAATGCAATGTAAGCTAATTTCTGATATTCACTCCCAACTGCTCTGCTCTGTTTCAAGTCAATTTGTTTCAACAAATATGTGAACAAGTTTTCACTTTTGAACACGTTTCATTTGTTCAATTTCAGGAATGCCTTCCCAGCCACACTGGAACAGCTCTTAGAGAGACAGTGGGAACAGGGCTCACAGTTTCTCATGGAGCAAGCACAGCACTTTGATAGTGAGTAATCACACTCGGAGTTCCTGAGGGGCCTATTAGTTATCACATCCACTGAGCAAGTGGCAGGTCCCGGGTTCGAATCCCGGGCGATATGGGATTAATCATCTCTTGCTCTTCAGTCCTTCGCATGGGACAGTAAGCCATAAAAGACCCCAGTCAAGTGAGGAACACAAGTAGCTTGAGATGGCTTCTTCCGTACTCACAAGGGCCAATAATCCTATGGTTTCAGCCCTGACGAAAAATCTAATACAAATACAAATACATGTACAGTACAGTAGTTCGAGTTCCCATTTCAATTTTTCCCAAATTTACAGCAGTTTCAATTCATAACATGCCTTTCAGTTGCGTCTCTCCTGAACTGCTTGCACCAGTTGCGCGCTGAGAACCAGCGGCTGGAGGAGCACATCACCAGTCTGATACAGCGAAGAGACCACCTCCTGGCGATCAACGCTCGCCTCTCGTTACCACTCAATCCGAGTTCTCATTCAAATAATCCTGGCTCGCACCACAGCTCGCCTGAAGCTGGTAGTATTACGCGCAGCCCACGGATAAATAACGTACTGCCACAAGATGGCGCGTCGTCATCTAAGGTAAGATATAGGAGTACAGCTCAGTGTGAGCACTGTTAATGCTGTCCCTTAATGCTGAAGAGGGTGCCATATGTGAGAGATCGTGGGTTCGAATCCTACAAAGCACAGCCGAGGTCAAGAACCAATACAAAGAAATTCATTAGTCTGAGTAGTGCAGTGGAAACATCGATGCCTGTCACCTCTGAGGTCTCGGGTTCGATCCCCGGTTGGACCTGCTCTTCATGTGATTGAGAGGGCGACTCTCTGACTGTGCACAGCACACGTCAATACTGCCAGCACTGCCTCTCACTTTGGAGGGTGGATTGAGTGTCTTCTGTGGGCAGAATGATCTGACAGTCGTTGATGATACTCTACACTTATGAGCTTGTAGCTATATTAATGTTCTTCTCACAGGAGACTGGAGGGGGCCACACGGGAGGCCAGCCCCACGTCAGAAACCCTGCTACTGTGACACATACATCAACACAGAATCATGTCAACCATAGTCCAGGGGGTAAGTCCGTTGATCAATAATCGTTTGGTTTATCTTTACTCAGCAGGAATGACATGGGTTGTTTGAAGCAATATCAAGATACATGTAAGTATGCATTTTGACAGTACTATTTGTTCTGTCATTTCAGGTGCTACAGCCAACCCCCCTCGCCACCCACCAGAAAACGGACCCACAACTTCCACGAGCGTCACGTCAGCTCACCCACACCCACACCCACGGCAACCAACACCTAATCAGATGCTGATCAACGCATCAGTTGCACAACCACAACAACATCAGCAGTTGGTCATGCAGATGATGCACACGTATACAAATCGTTCGACTGGTAATCCATCAAATTCTTCCAAAGGCCCACATGACAAAATGGACAAAACTTGACAAAAAGATCACTGGCCGTAGTTTTGTGTCTCTGTGGAATGGAGTGGTCCATCCTCAGCAAATTATTATGGAAAGATAGAAACTGAGATTTGTATTAGATTTAAACGTTCCAAATGTAATGACTTGGTGGCCGAAGAGACAAGATGGAATAAAATCAATGACGAGTGGAGAATTTGTGTAAATTTCAGCAAGTATTGAGGAGGCACAGGGCACTTCCACTATCGTAAGCTATGTCCTGGTCATACTCTCTGAGTTCTCTTCCCTCAAAAAACTTACAAATTAAATAGTTAATACGTAAGTGAAACATTGGCGTCAACCAGATGTAAATTTGGGACAGAGGATGAAGTCAGTTCAACTCTCTTCACAGCATTTGCCCACTCAGTAATTTTCAATGCTACCATTTGACAACAGAAGTGAAAGTTTAGGCGACACTTATTTTATTTGTTGTTTTACGGATCCGCCGCACTTCTTTTTTCTGGTTTTGGAAAATAAAAATAATTGAAAAAATGGCATTATTTTTTTTCCGCCGCCCACAAACTGATCATCCTATCAATAAAAATAAAAATAATGGAAAAAAGCGCTTTATTAATTGACTGCAATACATGAAATTTTGGATCAAAATATCATGTATTGCAGATAAATGAAAAAGGATTATAAAATTTAGAATATTTTTGTACATTTTAATTTTTTTCATAGCCGCCTGTTACATGCTTTGACAAATATAATAAAAATAATCAAATAATAGAATTATTTTTATTTTTATTTTCCTCCCTCCTGTCAGAGGTTTCCATGGGAAAAATCCGTAAAACAACAAATAAAATAATTGTGGCCTTAGTAAGATGTAAAAGAATACCTCTCAGGCAGCTAAAATAACAGTATATTGTACAAATAACTTCTGCTTCGACTTGTTAGATTTGTAAATGGCTTCCTATGAATATAAGCAACTCCTACAGAGTTCAAAGGTCAATTCACGACCTTGAAATATCACTGTCCTTGTTCATTTTCTCATTCGTGTATATAGCACATCATGTCGGTCATATTCATGTTGTTTTTATCCCAGAAATCCAGAAGATGTGAACTCCCCCAGAGTAATTGGTACCTTAATCTACCACCATTAATGAATGAAGTCAGTGCCAAATACTAAAATACCCATACTGGTGCTGAATAAGTTAATACATGTATTGTGTTGTGTTAGCCTTTTTCGGAATCACCCTATAGTGACTGCTTGTCTCAAAATGCTGTGGATTCTCAGGTAAAAATGTACTCTTTATCTAAATTTCTTAGCTGAATATGTAGGCCTAGATTATTTTCTGTTATATACATACAATGAATGGTTTATTTTGTAATCGGCGATCTCACTTGCTTCGGACCTAGGTATTTTTGTGGGATTTGGGGCTTGGGAGATCTGGGCCCATATTCATAAAGAACTTTAGTCTAAGTGTACGACTAATCTATAGTATTAAGAAAAAGAAAATAGAATGGCGCTCAGATTCAAGTTCCTTAATGTGGACCCAGACCAGAAGTAAGGTGTAGACGGTGACTCTGGAATCTGGAGGTACAGGTGTACCGGTAGCTTTAGGTGGGGACGGCTGTGCACCATTGACCTCCATGTGCAGACAGAAGTCAAGGTGGATATACAAATGTATATTGGATATTGGTGTGCCATTTCAGATAAAATATTAAAAATATTTGGCAGTTTTATGTCTTGCAGGAGGAGGTGCTTCAAAAAGTCTCCTGGCGTGACAGGGGATTTCTCCCAATACGTTTGAGATTACATGTACAGGGCATACTACACTGCATCCAGTTGTTAAAATACTAGTACAGTGGTTGGTATTCATAAAGGCAGCAAATGCTTTTACTTCAGCTTTTGCAGTACATTTAAATTGGACAATGCTGTGAAATCGTAAGTAAAAGCATTTGATGTTTCCTCATAATCCAGTGAGGTATTACCTACCAGTATGTGTTAGACTGAATGTCTCTGGGTTATTGAGGACAAGGGACCTTATTCACATACATGTAGCCTCCACGTGGCCTGCGGATCCTTCACGCGACTGGTTCTGCCTTCCATCCTTATGACTTCGACATGGTAAAGGATAGAGAACTAGTCAAGTTCAGGAGCCTGTTTCATAAAGTGACTTTAAGCTTATGGTACCTTTAACCAAATGGAAAATGCATTAAGTTAATGGTACCATTAGCTTAAAATCACTTTCTGAAACAGGCCCCAGATCTGCAAGTCCATTGAAGACCTTGTAAGTGAAGGCGCTCCTCTGCGTGATAGTTTTTTCGTGCGAGTTGGCTCTCAATGGGCAATTCCCCACAGTTGGTCTTGTTTGACTTACGCTGAGACCAATGACACAAACGACTGACCTCAGCTTTCTACAGGTGAGTTGCCCATAGAGAGACAACTTCCACGAGAAATTCTCACATGGAATGGCACCTTAAAGCGGCCCATACACGATCAATATTATTGCACAATATGGGGCACAAAATAGGGGCATGTGCTTCTGGTATGATGGTAGAAGATTGGCAATAATATTGCCCGTTTTGACCCTCATGTTGTGCAATTATATTGCATGTGTATGGGCCGCTTTTGGCCCCTGCTACTGAGTGATTATTCTATTTGATATTTCTGTGGATCTAATTTAAGAAATGTTCGTTATTGTCATTAGATTCCTAGAGGAGAATGTAGCAACAAATGTAGAAATTATAGGATTCTTTATATGTTCCTCATTGTCATGCATGAATTATTACATTAAATTACGGTATGTGATGTATTATAGTGCCCAAGGAAATTGGTGGGCCTGACTTTGGAAATAGCGGTTCAGTTGAATAATGCACAATGAAATATTTGAAGTTTGTGCACACAGCAAAGATATTGTTTGTACATTTATACATTTTTAGGAGTTCGAATGAAAAGTGGGATGTAAGAATGTTATACTATCCTCTACCTGCTTCTATACAGATTACAAAGATCAAATTTAGCCAGGTTTTGTTGGTCCTTTTTTCAACATCATCGCGGTTAACAAGAATTGCCTTGATAGTCCACAAGTTGACTCCAACTCGGTGCTTCACCTCATAGTCCCTGACCATTGGTCTGGGCGGCCAAAGTGGTGCAGTGGAAACATCAGCACCTGTCACCTCTGAGTTCTGGGTTCAAACCCCTGTCAGACCTGTTCTTGACTTCACGTGACAGAGAGGATGACGCGAGTCACCAGTCCGAGGTTTTCACCACATATTTGGTTCCCTCCTTATCTAGTGTGCATTGAACTTGCCCAATGTTTCTAAAGAGCTGATATTGCCGTATTTGACACTCGATTCGATACATGTAAGGGCATGAAATAATAACAGGTTTCTAAGGTGAAAGACGTAGCTTCCTACCATACTCGAACCCCCAAACCCTCGCATAAGGCATCAATCGCCAGCACGCCTTAACCACTAAAATTCAGTTCAATACATGTTATCTATTGGAGTTTTGAAGGACCTTCCCTGTTGAGTGCACAGCACCCTGCATCAATCCCATGTGAAGGTCACCTCTGCCAGCAGTGAACACACTCAAGTCTCCGCAGCCCTTTGACACTTTGGTGAAGTGAAAGGCAGGGACTCGTGTTTGGACAAAACCTGTCCATTAAACATGTAGGTTGTTAGCTGTGAACACACTCAAGTCTCTGCAACCCTTTGACACTTTGGTNTTAATCTAATTAGTGCCAAAAATACCTACAATATCACTTAAGTTCATATATCACTTTACGGGTATATATCAACATTTAATTGTGGCAGAAAGTTGTTTTGCTAACTATCCATGCATAGGAATAATTTTGATTTGTATGAAGTAGGGTGTGGAATGGCCCCCCAGCCCCCTAGGTCGTTGAGCTAAGTTCTGTTCGTGAATCGAGGTACTCTGTATGCATGCTCTTTATTCCCTGACCTGTGAGGGATTTGGACATTGTGATATTACCATGTCCCTAATATTCCTCCTCTCCTACACACAATCGGGGCATTTCACATTGCTCTCATGTGCTGTATATTTCAACAGTATTACTCAGGGAACTCATCCACAAAGAACCTGCACCACTTGCAGATCTGTCAGGTGACTGGTTTCACTTTTTGCCCCTATAGCTCCCAAATAGCAAAAGAAACAGACATCAGTTGGCTTCAAGGCTTGCCAGTCTGTAGCGTCTCTGTGAGCGAGGGTCCCTGCCAGGTTCCAAATAGGTCTATCCCAACTCGCGGTCAGATTCAAAAGCACTGGCCAGGTTTTTCTCCTGTTATCTCAAGAGGTCAAATGGGAAGTTTATATGGAAGAATGGCGACACTGATCATGCTGACATAGTTGTAAGTATTTGAGAGTTTCAGAATGCAATTGTATAGTTTTATGTTTTCACTTCAACAGACTTTGAATAAATTGAATTTTGATATACGGTACAATCTGTGTCTCTTCTTTAGTACGCCTCCCTCAGCTCACTGAGCTGAACCTCAGCAGATGGCCTTTCCAAAAGGTCCAGTGGAATCAATTACACATGCCTAGGCCGAAATTATTTAGACCTGGCCAGGCCTACAATCAATAAATCTGTCCGAGGCAGATTAGAATGCCGAAGGCTGGCTGGGCCTATAAACAATGACAACCTACTTGTCTGCAGTTGAGTCAACCACCGGTACACATGGCTCGGCCTACATCTCGCGGCTTAGTGATCGATTGTCAAATCAACTAGACACGACTAGGTGCACATCTTGCATGCCTGGTAATCAACAAGGATTTACATGTATCAAATGTGGAATAAACTCCATATGACGAGACCTGCATTCTCCAGACCTGGCCAAGGTTACAATCACTGAATCTTTCAGACAGAATTGAATGCCCATACATTGCTACACCAACAGCAACCAACTTTCAGTACTGGTAGTTGAGTTAACAACTACATCTCACTGCATGTCAATTGACTGTAAAATCAACTAGGCCTACACTGTGCACATGGCTAGGCCTACATTCTTGAGATGGGGACAAACTGGTACTAAAATCTGTATGTTTGAAAAGTTAATATAAACCATTAGTTTCGCATAGAAGAGACAAGCCCTTTGACACCAGACCCGGGAGTTCAGGACAGATGTCGGGAGGAATGATTAGTAACAAAGGAGAGACACATTATGAAGAAACCCATTGAAGACGCATGCAAACTTCCATTAAAATAGGCAATTAATTTATTTACAAAATGTATGTAACAAATCTGTAAAAGACACCTCAAACTGTACAGATAAATAGGAAGAAGATGGATAGAAGAGAAGAGAGATGCAAACAACGAATAACGGTGGATATGAATCAGTGTCCGTAAAATCAAGATGTCCTCTTGGATGTTACTGAGCTTGAACAGATGGAAGTACAACGATGTGGGAGCTCGTTGAAGGCCGACTAGTTTCACCACAATCTGTTGCGGATCTGAAATCGATCGAGAGAAGGAATTAGGAATCAGAAGGGATGAGACTTCCTCCTTTACAGACGTTGCCTCTCTGTCAAATGAACTGATCATAGGCCATGCTATGATGTCAGCCATGGCAGTGACACACAACAGTCACAGTAAGTTTCTTCAAATTGAAGAAAACTGGAATCAATTCTGCCTCCTTTGGGGAAGATTTGGCACGTACTTCTACAAGATTTGTTCACGGCGCTCAGAAATCCACCTTACCTGGCTGGAGGGGTAGGAAGAGGAACTGTTCCCTCTGGAATATCTTGTTCATTATCATCTGACATTACTTGGTTTTCTGTAAACAAAGACAAGAATTACATTGTCTTCTCTTGATCAGTACTCATTCGACAATTTACTGGTACACATAAAACTCATAACAAAATCGTCTTCGTCGGTGAAAAGTTTAAGGCACAAACACCCCAATTTCTTTGAATTAGTTTTTACCAAGCTATTCTACTCACCATCAACAGAGAAAAGCCCCGTGCCACGTCCACTGGGTGCAGACACCGTGAAGGACATGTAGTCCTTCTCTGCACCTGATTTCGGAGTTGTATTTTTTGGAATATCAGGCTGGAAATTAGATCAAGATGTTTAACTTAGCATGATCAACGAACCATCCATACTTTTGTCATCATCAGCATCAGCTAACTTCGACAGACATCAATTTTTGACAGTGAAGTACTGTAGGCAATTGGACAGAGTGCCAATTCAACCAGTAGCAGGATAATGCATATGTCCTGTGCACTTCAACCAATCCAAATATGGCGAGTGCAACTTCAAGAACGTACCAGTGGTTTTCTTGGAACTGCTGTAGTTGATTGTTTACCAGTAGGCAGAAGGCCCAAGGGTGTGTCCGTCTGAAAGGAAGGGGAGATACTGTCTTCAGATCCCACTCAAGCCCAAACAAGGCCTGTCAATATCACACTGTGATAGGCTACATGTCCTGGCAGGCGTTTCATTCACAACAGGCTCATTGTCCCAATTGGTCAGCCAACTACGATTGACACTGTACACAAATTCCTTCAATACTCACAGCATAAGTAATCGACGCCTGGTGAAGCTGTGCAGCTTGTCTCTGTAGAGTTTGTCTTAAGAAACTCTCATCTTTGAGTGCGTGTAAACTCGCTTGTAAAATAGCAAACTTCTTTTCCCATGTCCGGTTGAGTTTGTCTAATTCTCTTTTTAATCTGAAAGAAAATGATGTGAAACCAATCATTCCCAAAACACACTCTGACTTTCAGCGCACAACACTAACAGTTTACATGCTGTTCAGGTCCAAGGACTAAGTAAAGGCCTGTCTTCGACCAGGTTCCTCATGTAGGCCTAGACGTTAGTGAAGTTTCTTTTTCAGGTAGAACTTCCAGGATCCCAGCAGAGGATCCTAAGTAGACTGGGCACTACAAACTTCATACCTAGCCACCTCGGCCTGCAGCCTCAATTCATTCCTCTTCATCTTCTCCATGTCCATCATCTCCAGATTCTTATCTGCTTGCGCCGCACGTTCCTTGGCCAGGATTTCCTCGACCACGCGTTTCTGTTCCATCAACCTGGTATAACGCTCCCTTTCATCTCTGAGAAGGGCTTCGGTCTCTCTGTTTGCTGTTTCAAGGATATCGTCCTTCATTGATTTCATTTTCTCATCGAGTTCTTTCTCATGAAGGAGTCGCTGGTTCTCCATCTGGAAATCGACATCAAACTGATCATAATACCAGTAGAGGTAACTGGAATCCAGGACTGAGAACTGAGCCTTCTTCCCCCCCCCCCCCACGCCATGTGACCCGCTCTAGCAAAAGTAGGCACTTGTTGCCACCAAGGAAAGGGTTAACGGCTTAACTGGCTTACACCAAAACAGCTGAAATGTGATGTCTCAGCAGGTTGACAATTAGCAGTGGACAGCGGTGATGATAGTTGAGTAAACTGATGACCAATGATGATTACTTGCGACAAGCGCCTGCTTTTGGAGAGGTCACATACCAGGACAGAGAATTGAGCATCCCCCCACCCTCAGAAAACTTCTGCTGTCAATGAGAGCCACTCTATCAATCACCTGAGCAACATGTCCGATCAGGGATCGAACCAGGATTATAGAGGTGAGAGGTGATAAACTCTCCACTACACCACTCTGACAGCCCCAAAAGAAATCCCTCTCTGTGCAACATAATCACATGAGATGAGGTACTACAGCTCGGATGGAGTTGAACCTACAACCTTTTCAGTAACAGTCAATTATCACTGAGCCACACTGACACTAGTGACAGCTCCATCTAAATAATATTTGACAGCTCAAAATGAACCATGCACTGTTAAAGGGAGTCTCACTCTCTGCAACGTGTCAAATGAGGAACGATTCTGATTGAAATCGAACCTACAACCTCATCGGTGACAGGCAATTATCACATTGACAGCGCCACCTACATAATATTTACAACAGTGGGTGAATATACAGGTGGTGATTGGATTAAAGAGTGAAGCAACTTTGAAACTGAAATACAACTTATAGAATGAAAAGAAAAACATAAGTGATTGCAATCAATGTAAGTGGCTTCAGCAAGATGTGAACAGTGCACTGTGTCACACCAATGAACAGATTTGGCTGAAAAGCGTCGGCTACAAGCTGAGAAAGTTTAAACATTGGCAGCAAGGACTGAGCTTGTGGAAGCTGACCATGAGACATGACCCACACCGTGTCAATATTGTGCAATTTTTCGATACATTCAATGCAATGAATGAAAAGAAAGATGTCAGTGTCTGGAAAAACTGGGCCTAAATTACAAGGAGTTTCAGAGTTTTGTTCACTGACTTTAGAAAGAAGAAGGATATACACAATATGATCTCTAATTGCACAGAATACGACACACGAGGGGTCATCCCTCTCATTAAAGTGCTCCTTGCTCTTACCAAATTCTCCACAGATTCCCCAGGTGGCGTTTCCACTTTTTGAGGGGACGGTGAGCGTACAAACCGTACCTACATCATGAGTTACAGGATACAAGATGATTAAGAGGAAATAGGAGGAAATTATTCGGATGAATCGATCAGAGGTTCAAACTACAAGAGCCCTTTCACCGCCAAGGCCAAATTGTCGAAAAGGAAAATGAGTAAAAAAGCTTGGAAGGCACCTGAAAACTGTCACATAGGTATTCATTGGAAAGCTCTCAGTGAGTGCTTTCTAATTAATACCTATGTGACAGGGTTTCTGTAAGATTTCATGATTTCGTACGTTTGTCAATTTTGATGAGATTTCCACTACCGGCAGTAGTCAAAGGGCTTGCAAACACACTACACTACACACGGCACATATGCTGTGTTCCACAGTAACTTTGTTAGTCGCAAACACTGACAGGAAACTTGTTCAGCACTCTATCTGGGTTATNCCCCCCCCCCCCCTTGTCTGGCATATCACACTGGAACATGACCAAGCTAGGCTCTAAGTTAACAACTATCACATCAACTCTCGTCACCCACTAATACGCTAAGTTGTGTGATGTCGACTGGACAAATTTGACATTTCTAGAGACAAGGACATAGTGATGAATAAACAATTATGCAAAGTGATGGAGGAAAAAGGAGAAGTGATGCACAAAAGTGAATATGAAAACTGTAACATTCCTTGACAAGTGGCATGACTGGGTTGCTTTCAGTCAGCAAATGGCACAAGTAAATGTAAAGCAAAACAACAAATGTTATTAAAAGATAATTTCATTCCAGCCATGCTGGCTCCAGATAATTTACTTACTTCTACTCAGAGAGATAGGAGAAAAGAATAAGGACTTTGACTGTTTTTATGTCTGAGCTGTTAATAACTCAGGTTTGGCTTCAAAAGTGACATACAGTGAGAGAATATTGCTAAATTCCACAGCAAAAGATAGTCATCCCAGTTCACAACACAAAGACAAAGTTTTACTTGCAAAGCACACAAAATAGTTTCACAGTTACATGGCGAACACCTACGGGGCGGAACCTTCACCTTCTAAAATGTTATTCATGCTGGACCTTCAATCTCCATTTAGCTCCCACTGGGCACTAGCTTTACGTCAACATAGAGGTTAGCTTTAGTTTGAGAGGGAAGGGAGCTATCTGGGGAGTCTGCACGGACTAAATCAACTGGACGGATAAGATTCTCTCACCTGTTTTTTCTGTGCAGCTTTGTCCTGTTCTATTGAGTCCTTCATTTCTTCATTTTCCTGCCGTAGCTGAAAATACGAACGTTCTGATCAGATATCTGTGAAGATTTTCACTTCATTCGGCAAAAGGACAGGAGTGAATACGGCAAATTGGCCAATCTGTCCAACTCGATAATCCAGTGAGGTATTACCTACCAGTATGTGTTAGACTGAATGTCTCTGGGTTATTGAGGACAAGGGACCTTATTCACATAGCCTCCACGTGGCCTGCGGATCCTTCACGTGACTGGTTCTGCCTTCCATCCTTATGACTTCGACATGGTAAAGGATAGAGAACTAGTCAAGTTCAGGAGCCTGTTTCATAAAGTGAGTTTAAGCTTATAGTACCTTTAACCAAATGGAAAATGCATTAAGTTAATGGTACCATTAAGTCCATTAACGACCGTGTAAGTGAAGGCGCTCCTCTACGTGATAGTTTTCTCGTGTGAGTTGGCTCTCAATGGGCAATTCCCCACAGTTGGTCTTGTTTGACTTACGCTGAGACCAATGACACAAACGACTGACCTCAGCTTTCTACGGTTGAGTTGCCCATAGAGAGCCAACTTCCATGAGAAACTCTCACATGGAGTGGCACCTTAAAGCGGCCCATACACGATCAATATTATTGCACAATATGGGGCACAAAATAGGGGCATGTGCTTCTGGTATGATGGTAGAAGATTGGCAATAATATTGCCCGTTTTGTCCCTCATGTTGTGCAATTATATTGCATGTGTATGGGCCGCTTTTGGCCCCTGATACTGGGTGATTATTCTATTTGATATTTCTGTGGATCTAATTTAAGAAATGTTCGTTATTGTCATTAGATTCCTAGAGGAGAATGTAGCAACAAATGTAGAAATTATAGGATTCTTTATATGTTCCTCATTGTCATGCATGAATTATTACATTAAATTACGGTATGTGATGTATTATAGCGCCCAAGGAAATTGGTGGGCCTGACTTTGGAAATAGCGGTTCAGTTGAATAATGCACAATGAAATATTTGAAGTTTGTGCACACAGCAAAGATATTGTTTGTACATTTATACATTTTTAGGAGTTCGAATGAAAAGTGGGATGTAAGAATGTTATACTATCCTCTACCTGCTTCTATACAGATTACAAAGATCAAATTTAGCCAGGTTTTGTTGGTCCTTTTTTCAACATCATCGCGGTTAACAAGAATTGCCTTGATAGTCCACAAGTTGACTCCAACTCGGTGCTTCACCTCATTGTCCCTGACCATTGGTCTGGGCGGCCAAAGTGGTGCAGTGGAAACATCAGCACCTGTCACCTCTGAGTTCTGGGTTCAAACCCCTGTCAGACCTGTTCTCGACTTCACGTGACAGAGAGGATGACGCGAGTCACCAGTCCGAGGTTTTCACCACATATTTGGTTCCCTCCTTATCTAGTGTGCATTGAAGTTGCCCAATGTTTCTAAAGAGCTGATATTGCCGTATTTGACACTCGATTCGATACATGTAAGGGCATGAAATAATAACAGGTTTCTAAGGTGAAAGACGTAGCTTCCTACCATACTCGAACCCCCAAACCCTCGCATAAGGCATCAATCGCCAGCACTCAGGGGCAGCATGCCTTAACCACTACAATTCAATACATGTGTTATCTATTGGAGTTTTGAAGGACCTTCCCTGTTGAGTGGACAGCACCCTGCATCAATCCCATGTGAAGGTCACCTCTGCCAGCTGTAGTATAGGGATAGGCAGCCGCCCCCTTTAAGAGGGCCCCCGTGTGTAACCCCCGTGGATTTAGTATATATAGCTAAGCATGCGCAAGCACAGGGTTCTTACGGCAAGGCCTTGGGCAAGTGCAGTACCCTGCACCTCTGTCCGCCACGCACTATGATTAATAGTTGATTGTACCTCCCCCGGTTCAAGGTGGCCACCTCGAATAACGTTGTAAAGATGAAGAATAAAGTAAGATGATGAAAACAGAACCCAACCTCGTATTTTAGTATATAACACAGCAGTGAACACACTCAAGTCTCTGCAACCCTTTGACACTTTGGTGAAGTGAAAGGATGGGACTTGTGTTTGGACAAAACCTGTCCATTATACAAGTAGGTCGTTGAGCTAAGTTCTGTTCGTGAATCGAGGTACTCTGTATGCATGCTTTTTATTCCCCGACCTGCGAGTGATTTGGACATTGTGATATTACCATGTCCCTAATATTCCTCCTCTCCTACACACAATGGGGGCATTTCACATTGCTCTCATGTGCTGTATATTTCAACAGTATTACTCAGGGAACTCATCCACAAAGAACCTGCACCACTTGCAGATCTGTCAGGTGACTGGTTTCACTTTTTGCCCCTATAGCTCCCAAATAGCAAAAGAAACAGACATCAGTTGGCTTCAAGGCTTGCCAGTCTGTAGCGTCTCTGTGAGCGAGGGTCCCTGCCAGGTTCCAAATAGGTCTATCTCAACTCACGGTCAGATTCAAAAGCACTGGCCAGGTTTTTCTCCTGTTATCTCAAGAGGTCAAATGGGAAGTTTATATGGAAGAATGGCGACACTGATCATGCTGACATAGTTGTAAGTATTTGAGAGTTTCAGAAT
>NMRB01001406.1:90256-153930 GCA_002633025.1 Notospermus geniculatus
CATTCTCCAGACCTGGCCAAGGTTACAATCACTGAATCTTTCAGACAGAATTGAATGCCCATACATTGCTACACCAACAGCAACCAACTTTCAGTACTGGTAGTTGAGTTAACAACTACATCTCACTGCATGTCAATTGACTGTAAAATCAACTAGGCCTACACTGTGCACATGGCTAGGCCTACATTCTTGAGATGGGGACAAACTGGTACTAAAATCTGTATGTTTGAAAAGTTAATATAAACCATTAGTTTCGCATAGAAGAGACAAGCCCTTTCACTTCAGGACAGATGTCGGGAGGAATGATTAGTAACAAAGGAGAGACACATTATGAAGAAACCCATTGAAGACGCATGCAAACCTCCATTAAAATAGGCAATTAATTTATTTACAAAATGTATGTAGCAAATCTGTAAAAGACACCTCAAACTGTACAGATAAATAGGAAGAAGATGGACGGAAGAGAAGAGAGATACAAACAACGAATAACGGCGGATATGAATCAGGGTCCGTAAAATCAAGGTGTCCTCTTGGATGTTACTGAGCTTGAACAGATGGAAGTACAACGATGTGGGAGCTCGTTGAAGGCCGACTAGTTTCGCCACAATCTGTTGCGGATCTGAAATCGATCAAGAGAAGGAATTAGGAATCAGAAGGGATGGGACTTCCTCCTTTACAGACTTTGTCTCTCTGTCAAATGAATTGATCACAGGCCATGCTACGATGGCTACGATGTCTACCATGGCAGTGACACACAACAGTCACAGTAAGTTTTCTTCAAATTGAAAAACTTAAAGGAAACTTGAATCAATGAGGTCATTGCCACTTATCCACGGAAAGATGTCGCTGCGACCGTATCAGGCCTTTCCATTGTCTTCAGGACGTCATCTCCGTGGCAATACGAGGTGCGAGCATGAAGCCACAACGTCACTATAGTGTGATCGTTGACGTTCCGTTCAGCGTCACAGTGGAAAAGATCATACGGACGCAGCGCCACCCCGATGATAGACACAGAATGGCCACAACCCCATTCTGCCTCCTTTGGGGAAGATTTGGCATGTACTTCTACAAGATTTGTTCACGATGGTCAGGAATCCACCTTACCTGGCTGGAGGGGTAGGAAGAGGAACTGTTCCCTCCGGAATATCTTGTTCATTATCATCTGACATTACTTGGTTTTCTGTAAACAAAGACAAGAATACATTGTGTTCTCTTGATCAGTGTAACGAATTTACTGGTACACATAGAACTCGTAACAAAATCGTCTTCGTCGGTGAAAAGTTTAAGGTACAAACACCCCAATTTCTTTGAATTAGTTTTTACCAAGCTATTCTACTCACCATCAACAGAGAAAAGCCCTGTGCCACGTCCACTGGGTGCAGACACTGTGAAGGACATGTAGTCTTTCTCTGCACCTGATTTCGGAGTTGTATTTTTTGGAATGTCAGGCTGGAAATTGGATAAACATGTTTAACTTAGAATGAATCAACCAACCATCCATACTTTTGTCATCATCAGCATCAGCTAACTTCGACAGACATAAATTTTTGACAGTGAAGTACTGTAGGCAATTGGACAGAGTGCCAATTCAACCAGTAGCGAGATTATGCCTGTGTCCTGTGTACTTCAACCAACTCAAATATGGCGAGTGCAACTTCAAGAACGTACCAGTGGTTTTCTTGGAACTGCTGTAGTTGATTGTTTTCCAGCAGGCAGAAGGCCCAAGGGTGTGTCCGTCTGAAAGGAAGGGGAGATACAGTCTTCAGATCCCACTCAAGCCCAAACAAGGCCTGTCAATATCACACTGTGATAAGCTACATGTCCTGGCAGGTGTTTCATTCACAACAGGCTCATTGTCCCAATTGGTCAGCCAACTAGGATCGACACTGAACACAAATTCCTTCAATACTCACAGCATAAGTAATCGACGCCTGGTGAAGCTGTGCAGCTTGTCTTTGTAGAGTTTGTCTTAAGAAACTCTCATCTTTGAGTGCGTGTAAACTCGCTTGTAAAATAGCAAACTTCTTTTCCCATGTCCGGTTGAGTTTGTCCAATTCTCTTTTTAATCTGAAAGAAATGAAATGTATCTTTCACGAAACACTCTCTTGGACTTTCAGCACACAACAACACTGACAACTTTGTGCTGGTTCTCCTCTTCAATTACTGGTAGGCTCTTTATGTAGGCCTAGATGTCAGTGACGTTTCCTTTTCAGGTAGAACTTCCAGCATCGAAGCAGTGGATCCGCTGATCGCTACTGACTGGCCGCTACGAACATCCTACCTGGCCACCTCAGCCTGCAGCCTCAATTCATTCCTCTTCATCTTCTCCATGTCCAGCATCTCCAGATTCTTATCTGCTTGTGCCGCACGTTCTTTGGCCAGGATTTCCTCGACCACGCGTTTCTGTTCCATCAACCTGGTATAACGCTCCCTTTCATCTCTGAGAAGGGCTTCCGTCTCTCTGTTCGCTGTTTCAAGGATATCGTCCTTCATTGATTTCATTTTCTCATCGAGTTCTTTCTCATGAAGGAGTCGCTGGTTCTCCATCTGGAAATCGACATCAAACTGATCATAATACCAGCAGAGGTAACTGGAATCCAGGACTGAGAACTGAGCCTTCTTCCCCCCCCCCCCACGCCATGTGACCCGCTCTAGCAAAAGTAGGCACTGTCGCCACCAAGGAAAGGGTTAACGGCTTAACTGGCTTACACCAAAACAGCTGAAATGTATGTCTCTGCAGGATGACAATAGCAGTGGACAGCGGTGATGATAGTTGAGTAAACTGATGACCAATGATGATTACTTGCGACAGGCGCCAGCTTTTGGAGAGGTCACATACCAGCAGAGAATTGAGTGTCCCACCCCCACCCCACCCTCAGAAAACTTCTGCTGTCAATGAGAGCCACTCTATCAATCACCTGAGCAACATGTCCGATCAGGGATCGAACCAGGATTATAGAGGTGAGAGGTGCTAAACTCTCCACTACACCACTCTGACAGCCCCAAAAGAAATCTGTGTTGTCAAAGGGAATCACTCTCTGTGCAACATAATCACATGAGATGAGGTATAGCTCGGATGGAGTTGAACCTACAACCTTTTCAGTAACAGTCAATTATCACTGAGCCACACTGACAGCTCCATCTAAATAATATTTGCCAGCCCAAAAAGAACCATGCACTGTTAAAGGGAGTCTCACTCTCTGCAACGTGTCATATGAGGAACGATTCTGACTGAAATCGAACCTACAACCTCATCGGTGACAGGCAATTATCACACTGACAGCGCCACCTACATAATATTTACAACAGTGGGTGAATATACAGGTGGTGATTGGATTAAAGAGTGAAGCAACTTTGAAACTGAAATACAACTTATAGAATGAAAAGAAAAACATAAGTGATTGTAATCAATGCAAGTGCCTTCAGCAAGATGTGAACAGTGCACTGTGTCACACCAATGAACAGATTTGGCTAAAAAGCGCTGGCTACAAGCTGAGAAAGTTTAAACATTGGCAGCAAGGACTGAGCTTGTGGAAGCTGACCATGAGACATGACCCACATCGTGTCAATATTGTGCAATTTTTCGATACATTCAATGCAATGAATGAAAAGAAAGATGTCAGTGTCTGGAAAAACTGGGCCTAAATTACAAGGAGTTTCAGAGTTTTGTTCACTGACTTTAGAAAGAAGGGTATACACAATATGATCTCTAATTGCACAGAATACGACACACGAGGGGTCATCCCTCTCATTAAAGTGCTCCTTGCTCTTACCAAATTCTCCACAGATTCCCCAGGTGGCGTTTCCACTTTTTGAGGGGACGGTGAGCGTACAAACCGTACCTACATCGTGAGTTACAGGATACAAGATGATTAAGAGGAAATAGGAGGAAATTATTTGGATGAATCAATCAGAGGTTCAAACTACAAGAGCCCTTTCACTGCCAAGGCCAAATTGTCGAAAAGGAAAATGAGTAAAAAAGCTTGAAACGCACCTCAAACCGGTCACATAGGTATTCATTGGAAAGCTCTCAGTGAGTACTTTCCAATGAATACCTATGTGACAGGGTTCCTGTAAGACGTCAGGATTTCGTACGTTTGTCAATTTTGATGAGATTTCCACTGGCAGTCAAAGGGCTTGCAAACACACTACACTACACACATGACATGATGTTCCACAGTTACTTTGTTAGCCGCAAACACTGACAGGAAACTTGTTCAGCACTCTATCTGGGTTATGAACCATATCCCCCCCCCCCTTGTCTGGCATATCACACTGGAACATGACCAAGCTAGGCTCTAAGTTAACAACTATCACATCAACTCTAATACGCTAAGTTGTGTGACATCGACTGCACAAATTTGACATTTCTAGAGACAAGGACATAGGGCCTAGTGATGAATAAACAATTATTCAAAGTGATGGAAAAAGGAGAAGTGATGCACAAAAGTGAATATGAAAACTGTAACATTCCTTGACAAGTGGCATGACTGGGTTGCTTTCAGCCAGCAAATGGCACAAGTAAATGTAAAGCAAAACAACAAATGTTGATTAAAAGATAATTTCATTCCAGCCATGCTGGCTCCAGATAATTTACTTACTTCTACTCAGAGAGAGATAGGAGAAAAGAATAAGGACTTTGACTGTTAACTCAGGTTTGGCTTCAAAAGTGACATACAGTGTGAGAATATTGCTAAATTCCACAGCAAAAGATAGTCATCACAGTTCACAACACAAAGACAAAGCTTTACTTGCAAAGCACACAAAATAGTTTCACAGTTAAATGGCGAACACCTACGGGACGGAACCTTCACCTTCTAAAATGTTATTCATGCTGGACCTTTCAATCTCCATTTAGCTCCCACTGGGCACTAGCTTTACGTCAACATAGAGGTTAGCTTTAGTTTGAGAGGGAAGGGAGCTATTTGGGGAGTCTGCACGGACTAAATCAACTGGACGGATACGATTCTCTCACCTGTTTTTTCTGTGTAGCTTTGTCCTGTTCTATTGAGTCCTTCATTTCTTCATTTTCCTGCCGTAGCTGAAAATATGAACGTTCTGATCAGATATCTGTGAAGATTTTCACTTCATTCGGCAAAAGGACAGGAGTGAATACGGCAAATTGGCCAATCTGTCCAACTCGAGGCGGCTAAAATTCTTACCGTCATGGCGAGGGCCTCTTCCTTGGCCAACTGCTCTGTGAGAGATGCCAGCTCAGCCGCTGTAAAATACAAGTCAAAAATTTGAATCAAGGAGGCATGATTGTGCACGGAAAGGAATCGGGAAGCTGGTGATTTTCAATCTGACACCCTAAGTTCTTAACTTGGGTTTTATTGACAGCCAGCCTTACTTTTCTGGTTAATCTCTTCATCCTTGATATCTAAAGCTTCTTCTAATCGGTCAATTTTCTTCTGCATTTTCTTGGACTTTAGGCTGATTTCCTCTAACTCTGCAGTCAAGGCTTCCTCTGCTTCGGACGGACCAGGCTACAAAACAAAATCACACAGATATCAGCATGTTTCGCAACTGGATAATTGTTCAGGTTGAATTTTCACATGACTGCAAGTCAAGCTTAGAGATAAGGAACTGAACAAAGTCAATTCCCATAGTATTTTCTTGAGGTTCCCACATGGGCAACCAGCCAATCCTAAGAAACTTTTCATTCCAGCCCAATCCTTTTCCATCCAATTAATCCTGTGGAGGACACTGCCTATGGTATAACACTTACATCCTCCCCCGGTTCTTGTAATTGTGCAATCTGAGCCTCCAACATCGCGATGGTTGATTCATTCCGCTGAATTTGTGCCAACATTTCCTTGTACTTCTCTTCAAATTTCCCGGCATCATCGCCGCGCTTCTTACTGGCGGAGTTAATTTTCCGCTTCATTGTTTTCTACGAAAGAGGGAATAAGAACAGAATGATGACAATCACCAATCTTTTTAATTGTTTTTCTAGTAGAATATGGCTCCCAAAATGTTATCTAATTTGTGTGGACTTAGGTGAAAGCAGTAGTTTATAAACTTTCTCCTACAGGTAAGGCAAATATTTGATGACAATGTGACATGGGGAGTGATTCATACCGACTCACTTTCAAGTAGTTGTGAAGGAGTTCTGATATTTGCCAAGTAGACTGACCTACACTTTGCATATTATGAAGCTAAAGTCAGTGGGTACCCTACAGCTCGTGAGGGATGGTCTAGAGTGTATCTGTCAGAGGCATGCAAAGGATGGATAGGCTTAAGGGCTCAACACCTGTGTTAACTGCCAAGTGTGATGCACATACCGGTAATGAACATGAACAAGAAAAGAGTATGATAACAACACAGAAAACTCAAATTCTTGCAAGATTCTGCGGAAATTTAACCGCATCAGAAGACATGCAAGAAAAGAATGAGAAAAGAACAAGACACTGCCCATTCATCAGAATCGAAGCAAACTCGACATAATGCCCCTCTACAGTGAAACCCCTCATGTGGACCATCCCTCTATGTGGACCACCCCTCTATGTGGATCGATTTTTGTCGGTCCCAAATAAATCCTTCACATTTTCCTTTAGCTAAGTGGACCACCCCTCTACCTCGACCTGGACCACCAAAAATAGGGTCCCAAAGTGCATGGTGACCCCTCTATGTGGACCAGAAGATGCAAAATCTAGGTATTCGCGTGGTCCATGGTTACACCAAACACATGGAAAAGCAAGATTTCGCACCATAGGCTTTTTGTTGGTCCCAGGAATAAACAAACAATTAACACCTTTGGTGTAAGCTAGACAAAAACTCAGTCAAGCTAATCAACATTATAATGCCCCTCTATATGAGTTTTCATGGAGGGCACTGAAGAATTCTCGATTGGCTGTACACAAGGACTCTATCAAGATGACAATTTCACAGTGACTACCGGTAGATCAGTGAAGATCGAGGAGAAAGCAGGAGTGAAAGCAAGGTAAAAGAAGACCACGTACCTGCGGCTGTGGGGTTAAAAGCAAACCAAAACATTAATAAAAGAAAACGTGCACTGAAAACAAATTACTTCAAACAAAATTGTGAAGGTCAAAATGAAAATCATTGAATTGACTTAATGGTTGGTGCAGTTTAATAATGAAAGCAATCCAATTTTAAAACAAAACTTTACAGCATCAGTAGTTATTATAATTTGAAGCAAGAAAGTGGTGCAATGGAATCACCATTGTACAAGTCTTATGTTCCCATATTCAAACGGTTTGGTGGTGCACAGCATAAGTTAGGGATCTTCTCAAAATCAGGAGTTGTGAAGGAAAAGATTTGACTGATAATCATTAGGTACTCATCCAAATTGTACAAGTAATTTGTCAATTCTGTCAGGGAAGCCATCTCCCCTTCCCCAAACTATTTCAGTCATTTGGGAGGAGAGATGGGGTGAAAAGGTACCCCCTTTTTGGTTTCGACCGATTCTGAGACGACCCCTGCATCATTTCACTGCAAGGGAAACACAGTATGGCAAAAGGGTGCTCAAATAAACCGATTCAGGGCTTTAATGTCCCTTTGTACTTACAGCAAAATTCTGGTTCACTTTGACCAAAGCATCTGAAAGCTGCTGGCGGAACGCTCTTCGAATAACATTCACACGCTGAAACAAACAATAGAATTCGTAGGCCTAGTAGGACTTTTACAGTTCCACGAAGTCAAGCTGACAGCAGGAATGTCGGCTGCAACCTAAGTTGAACAGATTGGCATCTGAATCAGTACGTTGTGAACTCATGATATGACTCATCATACTCACATCTTCATGAACCTTCTCGAGATCGGCCACACTGTCATTGATCCGACAATATCTGAAATAGTTCAGTATGAAATGAGGATCATGTCCCAACACAGGAGGGCAGCAGCCTAGCAGACCGAGTTTCCATCAAAGAGGGGTGTGATGTAGGTAAGTAGGCCCAGCTGAATGAGTTCCAGCGACACTCAGCCTCAGTCTCATTTGAGCATCGCCAGTTACCCCAAGACTTCACATCACCATGAAGTCTATCAATAAAGACCTTTCACAAGCAGCTATCAGCCTCAAGAGTTCCTGCTGAAAAGTGAAGGCTCCACATAGTGTCACCGTAGGACTCCAATATTTCGAAAATGCCAACCCCCTTTATGTGGACCACCCCTCTATGTGGACCAGTTTGACCCGGTCCCACGGGTGGTCCACTTAGAGGGGTTTCACTGTATATGAGTTTTCATGGAGGGCACTGAAGAATTCTCGATTGGCTGTACACAAGGACTCTATCAAGATGACAATTTCACAGTCACTAGATCAGTGAAGATCGAGGAGAAAGCAGGAGTGAAAGCAAGGTAAAAGAAGACCACGTACCTGCGGCTGTGGGGTTAAAAGCAAACCAAAACATTAATAAAAGAAAACGTGCACTGAAAACAAATTACTTCAAACAAAATTGTGAAGGTCAAAATGAAAATCACTGAATTGACTTTTAATGGTTGGTGCAGTTTAATAATGAAAGCAATCCAATTTTAAAACAAAACTTTACAGCATCAGTAGTTACATGTATTATAATTTGAAGCAAGAAAGTGGTGCAATGGAATCACCATTGTACAAGTCTTATGTTCCCATATTCAAACAGTTTGGTGGTGCACAGCATAAGTTAGGGATCTTCTCAAAATCAGGAGTTGTGAAGGAAAAGATTTGACTGATAATCATTAGGTACTCATCCAAATTGTACAAGTAATTTGTCAATTCTGTCAGGTAAGCCATCTCCCCTTCCCCAAACTATTTCAGTCATTTGGGAGGAGGAGAGATGGGGTGAAAAGGTACCCCCTTTTTGGTTTCGACCGATTCTGAGACGACCCCTACATCATTTCACTGCAATGGAAACACAGTATGGCAAAAGGGTGCTCAAATAAACCGATTCAGGGCTTTAATGTCCCTTTGTACTTACAGCAAAATTCTGGTTCACTTTGACCAAAGCATCTGAAAGCTGCTGGCGGAACGCTCGTCGAATAACATTCACACGCTGAAATAAACAATAGAATTGGTAGGCCAAGTAGGACTTTTACAGTTCCACGAAGTCAAGCTGAGAGCAGGAATGTCGGCTGCAACATGTTGAACAGATTGGCATCTGAATCAGTACGTTGTGAACTCATGACTCATCATACTCACATCTTCATGAACCTTCTCGAGATCGGCCACACTGTCATTGATCCGACAATATCTGAAATAGTTCAGTATGAAATGAGGATCATGTCCCAACACAGGAGGGCAGCAGCCTAGCAGACCGAGTTTCCACCAAAGAGGGGTGTGACTGATGTAGGTAAGTAGGCCCAGCTGAATGAGTTCCAGCGACACTCAGTCTCAGTCTCACTTGAGCATCGCCAGTTACCTTAAGACTTCACATCACCATGAAGTCTATCAATAAAGACCTTTCACAAGCAGCTATCAGCCTCAAGAGTTCCTGCTGAAAAGTGAAGGCTCCACTCACAGATCAATAGCTTTTTGTTGGACTTTTGATTCATAGTCTGTCTGCAGAACATGCTTTGTGAAATGGAGATCTCTCTTCAAGTCTTGTGTGTCCTGTAGCAAGTTCTGAACAACCTCTGTCAATTCTTTCACTTCTATTATTTCTGTGCTCTCTGTCTGGACATTTCTGTCTTGACTGAAGAAGCCAATCTTGGGATTATCAGCCAAGGATGGACTGAAAGAGAAAGAACTTACAATATGAACATAAATTATCCATCCATCCAAGTTTGATTAGGCCCACCATCTAACACTATCCCCAGGCCCCTGGCAGGTACTGGTAGCTGGCCAAAAGCCAGGCCAACTCGGCCACAGAGTGCACATGGAGGATAGGCAGACATACCATTTTGCAGGCCTTGGCCATTGAAGGCCTTCTTCAATAGCCTATCGGGTAGGCCTACCGTAGCGTAGTGTAAGGCCAAGGGCCTAGCAGGCCTAGACAGGCAATGGGCCATGGGACCATGTTTAATCATGTTACTTGTTGGTTGCTAGTCACACGCCTAGGCCTACTCTGTGACTGACGAATAGGGCCTAGGCCTACATTAGGACCTCCTAGCCTAGTCCTAAGCTAAGGCCTAGGCCTATTAATAGGCCTAGTGACTGCTTGACGCCGTCCCATCCCTCCGCGGGCTCCCGATGCACTGCAGGAATATTAAGTTTCATCATGTATTTCATCCGTCATGCCCATAATGATGTTGACTTCCTGTTTCATGATTTTCAGTCAACTCAGGCTCAGCTCAGGTGAAGTGTGACAAGAATTCAGAAGAGAAGAGTCGAGTATCTTCGACCTTACCACCATCGACCATGCTTACCGGAACAGTGCATCTTGATCTTGGTCATCAAGCTTCTGCAAAGCCATGATGCGGCCTTGGAGTGCCTGCTCTTCGAGCTGGTAATCAGTTGCATCATGTTCCTCGTTATCAGATGGCAAACCAGTGTCATCAGCATGATCAGCCCCACCAAATTTAAACTTTACAGTGGGACTGCTGTCATCCCTGTCATGGGACGCCATGTTTGTTGCTACAACAAGCTGTCGGGTATGTCTAAAATGTCAATCCGGCCCGCAAAATGAGAACAAAATTTACAGTCAATAAATGGTTTCACTGACTTAATTATTGAAAATATGTGTAAATATGCAAGTAAATTATCAGAACTTTCAGTGCCAGTTAATATCAATCCTTAAAATATGTTTTTCTCAGTGAGACCGACACAAACATGCCGACATGGTAGTGGTGCATCTTGATTATCTAAATTGTCATTCATGGCTCTAGCAAAGTCGCTATGACGTCACCAATCTGTATACCCGGGTCACGTGATCCTTTACTTGCAATAACATTTCTTGAATAACCTAAATAGGGCAACCTACATAAGGCGTCACAACCATTGCAAAGAAAATCTGGTGTTGTCAAGGCACCAATACTGCAGGTCTCTAGCAAAAATCAACCATCAGCTTGCAAGAAAGTGACTGAACATTGCCACTGTGGGCCTTCTGTGACAGGGGCATCCGCAGGGCTATAAATTAAAGTTCACAATTTGTGCCCACTCAACGATGTCATCATATCAGTTGATGCATCCCATTATACCTGTGTATTTTAGAAACGACATAATCTCTCTTCTTAATTTCTGATTTATTTACCAGAAAACTCGGGAACAATCACGTGGGATATGGAGGACCAAATAGTCATGCCTCTGAGTATTAGAGACAGCTTGAATGTACCGGTAATCACATGATCCTAGGCAGCTTACAAAGGTGGGATAAAAATAGCATCTATACAAACTTGGTCTTTGGTCAGAATCTCATGATATGTACATGTATTACAATGACCAGATGAAAGTAACATGATTGTGATATTCATTGGCAAACATTCCTGTTCACCAAATTGCCATGGGTGTAGACGCAAATGCAGCAGCACCTTATTTATAACAATCTACATAAATAAATAAATTAAACTCTGAATTCCTAACATTTTATTTGTAAAGTCCAACTGTCATCACTTATCAGCAGCCTGCAAAGCCAGTAACTGATGACGAAGGCGAGCTATTTCATTGTCTTTCTCCTCAAGGAGCAACTCACTGTCTTTAATAATATTATCCTTCTCAGCTATCAGGGTATCTTTCGCTTCTAGCAGAGCATCCTGGCTTGAAATCAACTCCATTTGTTGCTGGATAATCAGATCTTTCTCCTCAAGAGAACTTTTCCTGACACCTTGATGAGCAACACCAGCCTGAAAGATCAGAAGATGTCGATGTGTACTAACAAAGGAAGCCGTCCAATTTGGAGTCGTAGCACAACTAAAGGCTCTTTTTTATTAGGTACTGTCCAACACAACAGCCATTCAAGATGCAAAACTCGCTGAATGAATAATCGCTCTGCAAGTCAGTGCATATGACATTTTCCTTTAGCCAGGCAGGTGTGGCTGCATGTTGGTAAGAACCATCATCCACCACTCTCCCACCCCACTTACTTGAAATGATGATGGTGCGCTGAACATCTCATGTTGCAGTAACTGCTCCATCGCTGGCCGATCCCGGGCATCGACAGCTATCAAGTCCTTCACACAGCACATTTGTTTCGACCATTTACGTGTGGCGACAGGGCATATGATCTTTTTGCGGAGATTCTTCAGTGATTCAATTCGTTCCATCCCTGTCTTATACGGCTGGAACATCTCATACAGGACAACGCCAACACTGTACAGGTCACTCTGAAACCACAATCAATCAAAATGATATGGTAAAGTTCTCACTATTTCTAAATATAGCAACCAAACATTGTCGATTGATGAAAACCAATGCAATATCACACGTACCTTTGAGTCATAGACTGCCCCCTTCAACTGCTCTGGAGCTGCATATAAACTTGTCCCAACTTGCCCTGTGTGTCCACATCGCGCGTCATCATCAACCTCCGTCATGCTAGCAGTCCAGAGATCATGTCGGGCCAAGCCAAAATCACCAATCTTAACTTGTGTCCTGCTATCCACAAAGATATTTCTAGGCTGAAAATAGAAATCAATAGTGAGAATTTTTAATTACCGTAAAGGTTGAGTAACAGGGTCAAATGGATCTTGGTCATTTGGTTCTCCACCAAATTGGGCTCAAACAGCAAAGGTACACCTTTGAACACCGATCAAGGTATGAATGCAGCCAGTCAAATGTAAGGATCATGTGCCCCAGTCTTCACACAACCACTATTCCTGGTTTTTGTAGCCTTCATTTGATGTCACCTCTTTGACACAAGTCAAGATAACACCATACCTTGATATCTCTATGTATTATGTGTTGCTGATGTATGTAAGCCAGTCCTTCAAGTAACTGAGACAAGATCCGCATATTGCTTTCTTCACAGATAACTCTGTAACATTCTGAAGAAGAAAGAATCACAAATCAACAGATTTGGGCAGTTTTCATGGAAAAATATTTGAAGGGTTGTTCCCGGTATGAATGACTTGAACTTTTGTTGCTAAATCCATTGGATATTGACTAATTGGTAAGATCAGGAGCCAACTACAGTAGCCCGATGGTGAGGTTTCTAGAAGTGCCACTCACCATCCCCTGAAAGGCGAGCTGCATCACTGTTCCTGGTTTCCATCCAGTCGTGTAATGTCTGCTTACAGAGTTCCATTTGAATGAAAAGGTGGATCCTCCCCGCCTGAAAATATGTGAAAAATGAAACATAATGACAGAGTGATGTGGAAAAGGCTCAAAAGACATGAGGTGAACAACTGCAGGTTATGAAGAACTATACATTAGGGCCCATATTCATAGTCTAAGTATGACAGTTATCCTTTGTTCAAACACACAAGATAAGAATCACACTTTGACTAAGTATGTTTATGAACATGACCATGGTCATTTATGGCTACAGCAAAGTAGAAGAACTAAGAACGGAAAATGATCACCATGATTGCAATACCAACTTACAAAAGCGAATTTTTTCTGCCAGTTTCTTTCCATCTTCATGTACTGTTCGTCACACATGTCACACACATCAGGATCATAACTAATGCTCCGCCATGACCGTTGAGACACTCTAGTACATTTCCTGCACTCATCTTTTACCGGTGATGAAGGTTTTCTTGGTGAGGTTGACTTCGATTTTTCCCGGTTGCCATTCACGGACAGAGAACGTTGGAGATCACGTTTAGAGGTGTACGGCGGATCACCAAATCCAGTTGCTTCCTCACCACTACGGCGGCGCATGCGACGTGATTCTTCAATCGTCTCACTGTGCTGTTTTTTGCAGTCATCTTTTGTCTTATCACTTCCTTTTCTCTTCAGGGGAATATGTGCCATTGGTTCAGCATTCATCCCAGCATCAGCATTCATCCTGCCGTCAGCATACGCCCCGCCATCAGCATTCAGTGACATCTTTTCACAGTCAACAATCAAGTTCATTGAAGTGCCCACTGATAGCGAGTCGCCAAATTCCCTCGCTCCAGCTGCGGCTGCCACGCTGTTCTCTGCGGACGTAACTACTGACAAAGATTCATCACTGTCGACACCAACTTCCATACTTGTGCGGGACTTCAGCTCAATTATTTTCGGTGATTCTTCAAACTGTAGTCCTGATGCTGCTTGATCAAATATGATGCTTTCTTCTCCGCATTCCTCAGCTGCTATGGTACCATTGCTGAAGCAGACAAATAGATGTTAACCTAAGCCAATAATATTGTGGGCAGGATTAACAACTAGGTTTGCAGTAGTCTGTAGAATGTTAAATGAACTAGGTCCGGCCAAGACAAACTCATTCATTCAGCACCACTATTGAAACTGCTTGACTTATTATCCGGCGAGTGAACTTGTACCAAAGACGTTAACTGAGGAAAGCAGAGTAAAGCATTGAGTCGCAATGTCCTTGATGCAGTGCAACAGGACGAAACATCAAAAAGAGGTACAACAGCTCAGAGCTCCTCATAGAGGGGGCAGTTTGCAGTTTCCTCATTTCCACTGCAAAGCCGACAAGGAAACTTGTGATAATATGAATACTTACACATTGTACTCAATGGCTCGGCGTTCAAGTTTTGGGGGATGGGCCACTGTCTTCATTGGTAGAGTATCCTCAACCCAGGCATTGTGATAGCGGACGATATTGTCATGTGACAGCCGAGCCAACACTTTTACTTCATTGATTATCTAAAGGAAAATCATGATGAACTTCAAACCTGTCAAATTATAACTTTTTGGTTGTATTTGAATGTGGGATTGGGATCTGTAACTGAAGACATCTATTCATTACTCTTACCTTGAAGCAGACATCTGGATTTGAACTCCGAAACCTGATCTTCTTCACTGCATATTCACACCCATCTAACTTGTGTCGCACCTGAAAGGACACAGGTTGTCACTGTTCGACTCAACAACTTTCTTTCTATTGACAGGACTGACAGTTCAAAGAAGACAATTTTCAAGATCATAGGAGGTGAAATTATGGTATTAGTAGTTCCAAAGAGATTCAGCTTGCTTGTGATAGGATAACACATCTTCTCTATGGTATCAGTAAATGACCACGTCAGACAAAATGTCCGCCACCAGTTGTCGCACGTTCTCCACATCTGTGTTGAAAACATACCCGGTATACAGAGCCAAATCCACCCTTCCCTAGAGTGCCAATTTCTATGAACTCTGCTTCATAACGAGTGCTTTTCACCGTGAAGATGTCATGGGGAGGCATCGCAGGGGACCTTGTGATTTCCCTGAAAAATAAACAAAAATCTGTCACAATGAAGAGACAACTCTAGACTCTAACTGATGAGGGGAATAACGGACACTAAAGGACTTTTGATGCAAGGACATCAAGGGCCGATTTCACAAAGCGCGTTTAAGACTTAGACGCGTGTAACTTCACTAAATGCACGCACTTCCACCATGCATATGACGAAGTTACACGCGTCTAAGTCTTAAACGCCCTTTGTGAAATCGGCCCCAAATGTCTAGTTCGTTTTGAGTATGATCTGCAACTGCACAGGTCTTAACCCACTCAGTGCTAGTATAAAAACATTAGATGACATTAGACACCGAGTAATATCAAATAAATCAGCAAATACCGGAAACATAATCCTACATACTCACCTCTGGTTGAACAGACCAGTAAAATTCTTTGGTTCCATGAATGATATGCCAAATGTCTTGCGGTTCTCTAATGTTTTCATGGCTGCATTCACCATGACAGTAAAAGAATTCTTGTACTGTTCACGTAGGTGACTGAACTCATCCATATAGGTCAATGGTGACATGACGTTCAACTTGGCCAGGTTGTCACATATCACTGAAACAAAGTCAGTAAATATGGTGCAACATCTGAATTTTTCCCTGACTGCCAGTTCCCGGCTGAATTTTCAATCCTAATTTTTCAATAAACCATCATCATAACTTTTTCTCTGAGCAACATATAGTATAACAGCCACGGTACAGAGGGAAATGGGACATCAATTTTGTTAGATATTTTTCAAGAAAGACACTGAAAATTTCATGTTAGTCTTACATTTGAAAAGTTCACGTCTCATTGTCTTGTCCTTGACCTGTTGGGCACAGACATGTTCCAGTAGCGACACCATGAGGAGATGGTTTGGAACAAGAGGACGTTCTATAAATCTCGTTGCTATGGCTTTCCCATCTGTCGCATTGTCCCCATCACCAGACACAGAATCGCTGGCAGACGTCATCCCAGATATCATATCGTTATCAGTGTCTGAAAGGCAAACAAAGATAATAGGATGTCATTAAGGGATACAAATATGATTTCCACCAGTAGGTTCTTTCCACCAGTAGGTTCTTTCCACCAGTAGGTTCTTTCCACCAGTACCGGTAGGTTCAACGGTGCGCTAGAGGAGTTTGGTAGTTCAACTTGGAAACTCAGCTGATGGATTGCAGTGAATGGCCATGACAGAACTTACCATCAAATTCATTTAATGACTCCATTTCGAACTTCTAAACTGTCATACAGATTATGATTGTTCCTGTGCCTCGCTCACTCTACAGTACAGCAGACAGCGACTAGAGTAGCCCATGCACTGTACATAACCTTGACTTTATTACACTTTATTTTACTTCAGGCCTGTAAATGTAAAACAAAATTTATTGTACGAAGAGACAGGGTTCGTACACTACCCCCAGACCTAAAATTCCAGGACTTTTCAAGGAATTCCAGGGCCAAATATCCTGAAATTCCAGGACTATTTTGCCAATATTCAAGTTCTTACCAGGCTCAATCATTGGCCTACGGCAATATAAATATAATTGACATCACTAAAAACCCAGAGGCCAGACAATTCTACAAGCAATTAGGGTTTTCTCTGCCATTATATTTTGGAAGGGCCAGAATAAGGGCTGATGACTTGCCGAGTTTGAGCGCGGATAAAAAGAAAATGGGGGGGGTCTGAGGGTCCGGGGTGCTAGTTTGCGAAGTGTCATACCTTCAGAGGGCCACATTGCCAATCTTGTTGGCAAATTTATCAAAAATGCTTTTAATTTAAAGTCCACAACAGCGTCATCCACGGCAATATAGATAATTACATACATGTAGATATATCTTTTGTTGTACGTTAGTATAACATCTTTACACATGGTAGTCATTCATGTCATTATACAGCGCACTATGCTCCTCATGCACTCTAGCAGCTAGTTAAGGTACAGATATCCAAGTTTATTGTAATTTCATCCAATATAGGGCCTACTCTCCATTCCAGTTTCGATTGGCGCGAGGTTTATCAACGATAGCTCCGCAACGGCTTGGCCGATTTTGATGAAACATACGTCAATCGACTTGTCTTTCTTGGCGGTACAGCCATCATCACTGTCATTTTCCCAAAAAACGTGACAGAAAAAAGTTTTTTCACAAATCACAGTTCGTGTTAACGGCCGAAAAGGCGGCCATTTTGAAATGACGCAATGCATCGCGCACGTGTAAACTGCACTGAACAGCATAGCAAAATGAAATGGGTTTTGAGAAAGGGATCCGTTATGCAGGCCTTACGCGAAAAATGAAGATAGCAGAAAGATACCGGCAAGAAAGACAAGCTAATTGATGTACGGTATGTTGAATTTGACCCAGCCGTTGCGGAGATATCGGCTGAAAACCTCGCGCCACTGGGATTTGGAATGAACTGTAGGCCTAGGCCTAGTTGTATATCTATACGGATTCAATAAACATTTGTAATTTGTAATTTGTACCTTTTGTTTTTCTATACATTCTCAGTGAAGTGTGTCAGGACCGGTGATCCCCTAAGTATCGAACCACAAGAATCTGTGATCTGACCATAGGAGGATGACATGTATGTATGACGTGCACTGCATCAGTGCATCAATGGCAATGCACTGTCGTTTCTGCAAAACTGCAGTCTGCATCCATGGATTCATGGAAAATTTTAGTTCTAGGGGGCCTAACTATGCAGCCAACAACATCAGTTGACTACATCAGCATTATATCTGAATGTTTTCACCTCAAACGTCAAATTACCTCTGAAGAAGCTCTTCCAATGCGAACTATTGCATCATATTGCGCCCAGAAAATCAGACATCCACCTGTTTCAATGCACCGCGCTTCACCGAATGCCAAGAGTGGTATCACCATCCAGTGCCGACAGTCTTGTGCTACGACGCACAAATAGTTCTCAATATAAAACAAATTTTCTGAGAAAATACACACAAACGATGACTTTATTTGACACATCATATGGTAATATTTAATAAAGTTGAATGATACAAGGAATTAGAACATGACGCCTTTTGTTCCTGTTGTTTCAAATTCGTCAAGTGCACGCGAATGAATACCAGGTGGAATTTGCCCAATGACGTCATCACCTCAGTCCTATGGTTAGTGGAATCAGTAGATTTCGTGATTTCTCATTCTGATATGCAAATTAGATGAATCCAGCCGTTCATTCTCACTCATGCGAAAATAGGCGATTCGTACTAAATTTATATATTTCATTTACTTGCACAGAGCCTATATTTGTCACACAAAATATATTTTGTTGTAATATATGATTTTTCATTTACTAATGGTGATTTAATTGTGTACATACACACTTCTGTGTTCAGTTGATCTCCTCCAGATGACGCGTTTTGTTTAGACTGGTTCCAATCTTTGCCGCTGTGCTACAGCGTGGGTACATGGTGTCAGAACAAAGTTTTATGAGTTTTGGTGCAGAGATTACTCCGCGGATCAAAAAACGTCACTGATCAGAGGTCTCGCGTCTGGGGTTCTGTAGCTAAGCTAACACTTAGCAACAGGCGGCAAAAAAAATTCTGGGCATTCAAATGTTGGACTGAGAACTATGGTAGTTAATTTAGGTGATCGGTAGATCCCAATATCTGTTTCCTCATTATCATATGCAAATTAAGCGTTAAACTTCGGCCTATCTACAGTAATACAATGAACAAGAAAACAAACACAAATGTGTTTTTATATTAAAAGTTTTATTTTAATACAACCAATAGTTAAACAGCTATTTATTTTAGGAGTCGACAATGTCATGCCTTGAAAAATTGTTCACTTCATCAGTGCATAGGGTGTTGCCCAGAACATGACGTACATGCATGTGCTGAAAATGAGAAAACCGACAAGTCCATAGTGAACTGTTCATTAAGCCACACATGCAGGCAACCAGTTCGCCAAATTGTCGGCATTTCCAAAGTCCCTGGGAAAATGGTTGGACAATAGCACTGTTGTAATGGAATTACATTATTTCTGAAAAGTTTTTCGAATATCAGGCAATACAGATGGATTTTTCGAACACCAATTAATATTGTGCAGAACTGGAAACACTGCACAGATTTAATGTACCCTAGTAGGTAACCTCTGGCAGACCATAAAATCTCAAAGCAGGCACATCTGACCTTCATCTCCATCAGAAAATGTACAAGTCAAATTGGCAAGGGCTTAATTCAAAGGAATGAAACATGTCATATGACTTCTGTCATGCTGTATTAGAATAGGTGAAAACAAACCCCACAATTAACAGCATATCCCCACAAAATGTTGCCCAACATAGCAATGATGAAACGTATAGTTTGATACTTGAATCTACTGGTACAGATTTGAAACTACACATGTACAGTAGTAAAGTAAATTTGAGATTAAATCCAATATCACACCTCAATACTGGACAAGAGCATGTTCTCTTAATATAACTGCTCATAATCTAGCATTTTCGAGGCAAATGTCTTCTCCAGTTTGTTCCACTCTGAGAGCTCAAACGCACAACTCGTACATAAAACTAGTCTTATCATAAGATCCATCGCAAAATGAGAATATACCCCTGGTGCTATGACACGCAGATAAAACTGAAAGCCCAGTTTTTACACCTTACACACCAGAACTAGACTGCTTCTATTGGTTCAATGATGGCATTTATTAAACCATGATTGGTCTGGAAGCAAATTTCAAGATGGCCAACAGAGCAACCATATTCCAAGATGGCCGACAGAGCCGCCATATTCCAAGATGGCCGACACAGCAGCCATATTCCAAGATGGCCAATAGAGCAGCCATATTCCATAAGCAGCAGCACTGGTTACGTTATTCCAAACCAATCTTCTCTTTCAGACTGATGTGTAATGCGACAAAATTCCATCAACAGAGACCCTCTCCACCAAGGACATCAACTTTAATCCATTAGTGGTCGTTTTTGAGCTCTACATATCAGGGCACATTTCAATCACTATCAGCTTATTCTGCCACAATCTTCAACCCAGAGGCTCCCTCATATGCAATTTTTTCACCACCCATTCATCTTCAATGGGTATCAAAACCCCCGACATGCCCTCAGAAAGAAAATGCCTCCAAATGTTTATCACAGTGACCCTATATAAAAACACTGAGTCACTTCAAGCACTATCAAAAACACACATAACAAAAATAAAACTATACAAAATCAACTTCGTTACTATTGAACACCAAAGTTGATAAGTCTAAAATTACAGAAGTATTGTGTTGTGCAAGTATATGTATTTACATTTGTACAATTATTCACATATCTACTAATTAATCTGAGAAACCAAGCATGCAGGGATCACGGGGACTGAGACCCTTAAAATACAGAGTAATTCACATAAAGGGTCAGATCTAGGGGAGAAGACAACAAGGAAAACACGTAATTGCTTCATACAGAGACAGCACCGGGTATCGTGTGAATGTTTCGTACCCGCTAATCATTTCCTGAGCTTGATACATCACTTTTCGTTTTGGCTTTCTTCTATGAAATTTCTAATTTCTCACTGCTGAATGAAATCCTGCATGTATGACAGATCATGAAAAGGCGATAGTTGTGAAACACGTCATTAAGTGACCAGACTTCACATCAGCACCTGAAATATTACGGTAGTTAAAACACAGACTTCTACTCAGAAATTTCTTAGGAGGAAGCCTGTTTTAAGCTAGGAAAACCCAAGTACCAGAAAAAGTTTTACACTTATGAACTTTCTCTACCCAGGTCTAATACTGTATGAAATGAATCTTCGCCCACTGAATCCATTTTCACAAACCTTTACATTTTTAAACTCGGACTCAAAACTTTCCTGAAGAATATAAATCTCATCCAATATCTGCCTTTCCTTTGACTTTTTGATATGAAATTTTCACCTGACATTACTCACTACAAGTTGCCAAGTTATGACCATGCATTGACTGAATCACCTACTAACTCAAGACTACAGTTATCCCAACATCTCAGACTACACTGAATGGCACACAAAAAATTCGTACATATTTCAATAGTTTATAAATTTCACCTAAGATTTTAGCACATGCAAAAATCATTCAGTAACTGTGCTGCTTTAGGGGCTGTTCACAATTTTCAACATTTTCACAAGCGTACAAAACATACTCTTTTTAGAGACCCCCCTCCCCCCCAAAGCATACAAAAAATTTTGGTTTTCACGAAAGCTGTTTATCACACTATAAATTGAGTTAAAAGCCATGTGTACAATGGGTGCATTGGTAGCCGCCATTGTCCAAACTTTGAGCAAGTAGGCAGTCTCGAGCAATAGAAAGACTCATTCAGCATCGTGCAAAAAAACAGTAGGAGCGAGACTTATGCCGTGAAATATACAGGGTGTTTCAAACTAAAGACCGACATTTTTTAGTTTTAAAAAGCGTACACCGACCCCAGACTCCCCTCCCCCAGCGTACGGTTTGTACGCTTGTGAAAATGTTGAAAATTGTGAACGACCCCTTATCTGATCATATGAAACACAAATACAGTCGACCAAAGATATGGACAATTATTTGATGTCAAGGACATTAGATAATAGATAACTTATATTATTATTAAAACTCACAAAGGACAGAATAATAAGTTGTTAGTAATTATTTACAGGTATTGGTTAGTTAACGTCAATTTAATGTCCACAACTAGAAGAAAGAGATAAACACCATTAAAATGTCACGTGAACGTAATCCAACAGAGACGACTGACGACGCACAAAAATCCCAGCAGAGTGCAAGTATTATCTTTCAGTCACGATATTACTAATATCGAGTTTCAAATTGACAGGACTTTTGGGATATCACCATGGTCTTTGCTGCAAAAAGTGTTTTATTAAACTTGCAACGCTGACACAGAACACCTGAAATCGTGAAAATGACAATGACTGGGGGAAGTGACATCACCACAAATCACATGGCGGTGTATGGTAATATGTGCGGTACGAGGCCATCACCAAGAGACGTGATGTGGAGTAACACAGTACAAGGCATAACGAGGTCACTGCCAATACACATTCTGGTTATGTTTGAGATAATCAGAGAAATGAGGTCAATCATATAATCTCAAATTTACTCGACATGACAGACTTTGAAACAACACACTTTACAACCTCCCTTAATTGACAGGTGAATCCCAAAACCTGTTCACTTTAGGAATCCAGACAGTGGAAATCACCCGACCTAAAACACAACCAAAGCTTGCCAAATTTGGCACTCTACTTACAAATGACGATGTGTCAGTATTTTTCAGTTTTTTTCACATTTTGTGGTTTTTGTCACTGGCCGACAGCGTACACGTATTTACCTGAGGAAGTAAAAGCGCCAGGTACTTGATCTCTGTGGCAACGTAGACTTGCCAAACTCACATACAACATGCAACTCATGTGCATCATTTCACAGAAAGCATTATGCAAAAGGCAACACAATAACACAGGTCACTTTTACGATGTTATACAAAATAAAATGCTGTTGGAGAAAAGCCCACCCAGTCTCAAGCAACTTTACCTCCGGATTTTTTCAGTCTTGGAAATGAAGCAGAGACTGAACTTGCATGAAAGACTATGACACAACTCATTGTGTGATACTATTTTGAAGGTTGCATAAAAATATAGACACGAAGCTTTGTTCCGTAACCTTGAAATGTTTGCAGTTCAAAAAGTTATCATCTGGCTACAGGATGTTCCAATAAAGTATCCCAGGAGAGTGTAAATTCTATTGTTTTCTCTTGCTGATCATGACATTTTGTTTGGAGCTCCCAGCCAGGACCTCTATTGAACAGCAAACATACAAGTCATGGACTAGTCAGCCCCATGTTATCACAACAAATATACCAGTCAGCAACTGCAATGGATGTGCACCACAGTCGGCCTTCGTAATAGGCATAGCTAGTCAAATGTGCGACAAGTAGATGTTGAAACCAATCTCGTAAATACCCAATGCTGACTCTTCCGTGATGTATCTACCAATTTCCTCAACTGCACTGGGTGATTTTTCAAGTTGGTATAAACATCTGAAACGGACTTGGAACCCCAAGTTTCAGCACACAAATGTGATATTCTGGACATTTCTCTAAGGATCTTCAACTCTCCATTCATCCCCCAAGCTCCAGCCCTGCCCAAGTGCAAAGTCACTGCTCAATGTGAGTTTTCTCCCATGAATTGGCTCTCTAAGTCGGAAGGAAACCAACAACGGTGAAATGCCCATTGAGAGCAACGAGAAAACTTTTACATGCAGTGGCACCTATCATATGAAAACTGGTCAGTCCTCCAAACACTCATTTTGGAGAATACCTGTCGTACCCCAATACAGCAGGCTGATCACCGGTGCTCCCAGATTAAAACTTACTGTAGCAGTAACGAGATCTTTTCCTACGATATGCTGAACATCACCAAATCACAGTCGACACATCAAATCCTATCATTGATTCAAAGAAAGTTATATGTGCGGAACAGCTAGACATCAAATCACCACCCTCAAAAATAGAACTTCCCCTTCAATTCTCACTAATTTTCTTATGACATCACTGGACATAATACTTTAGTCATCTGGACGAAGAGGAACCCCAAATATTTACAATATTCCAAGTTATTTTTGGAGGACAACATAAGTGTTACCATTGTGACGACTGACAGACTGGAAGCAGAAGGAGAGTTGGTTTTAAAGGTGCTGCTGTCCCTCCTCACAAAGGGGACATAAGTATTGCCATAGTTTTAATGCACCCTCCAGGAAAGGAGGCCGAAAAACACCTCCCTAGACTGGATCTATCGGTGCCCATATCCACAATCGTACACGCGTGTGAATCCCCACTGAATTACTGTAGTTATTTCAATGAACTTTACACAAAGAGAAAACGCCAAAATAGCAAACTTTTCCAATTATGAACGCAGGCATGATGAATGATTGAAATCGACTGATTGAAATCTCTAGATTCAAATGCAAACATGTTGTCTCTGACATTTGAAGCCAGGACGTCAACAGGATGCCATCGGAAAGAACGGCGAAAATCGGGAAGCCACGAAAAGAACAATGAAGTCACGAACAATGGGAAGAAAAAATATCATAAGGTTTGCAATCGAAATCCTTGAAACATTAACACATTCCATAACATCGCCTAAAAATGATTTTCTCAGGCAAAAATGTACACTAATCATTACTGAATATATAAACTCCACCCTGATATCACTGGCTTTCAATCCCCGACAATGCCGTTGGCGCGACAGGCGACTTCATCGCAATCTCTTGTCCGTATAATTTAGTGAGGAAAGGATAAAACGCTGACTGTTCACTTGGCTTTAGCACAAATTGACTCTGCTGGGGACAGGAGAGAAGTGGCTCCTTAAGTGCTGGTGGTGCTCTTCTGAAATAAACAAAAAGAAATGGCCAAATTACATGACTGTTCTCAGATGGGAAATTGACATCAGGAGTGTGACTAAGGGCCTGGAGTCCACGTGAGTTCTCTTGCATGAGCTGGCTCTTGGGTAATTCAAGCATAGAAAGCTCTGCACAGCTGTTTGTGTCTTTGCTCTCAGCATAAGCTGTAAAGAAACCAACGAAGAGTTGCCAACTGAGCACCAACTCACAAAAGAAACCCTCAAGCGGTGAAGTGGATTTAGATGGAGAGGGAAACCTGCATCATACGTACTTTGGCTCACTGATGATGTTGACTTTCTCACAGCCATCTGGTGGCTCTCGCACAAATGAATATGACTTATTTGGTCGTGGGCTGATGGCATTTTTCGATAGCGACTGCGGTTCAGGGGATTCTGTCTCTTCTTCTTGTGGTGCAGCTGGAAAGAGAAAACATCCATGGATAGGGTTAGGGTAAGAAAATGGTACCCTTCATAACTCTCTCAATGGTATTCATATGAACCTGCTACTCACTGTCAGATTCGCCTTCCTTGAGGGATTTGGTTGTTTTCTGCTCCCCCTGGGTGTCAGTCTCTTTACTGACGCTCTCTGACGACTCAGTCAGACTTGATGGCCTCGACGTCTCCATGGGCCCAGCTGGAATGATCGGGAACGTGGGACTAACAGACTGCGATCTGCTGGTGTTTCCACTGTCGTAATCGATGTATCCTGAAGGAGTTTGAGTGTCGACACTCCTGGTGCTGCTGCCTCTAATAAGCTCTAATACTGGTGCTCGGTGACCGTCAGGGGTTGGCTCTTGTACCTGCTGTAAAAGATATGAAGGATACACTGAACACTGAGAGAAGGAAAACACATTCAAGAAAGCTGTAGAGCCAACGTGGACAAGAAAACCTTCACATGGAAGAGCACTGTATGCAATAATTGCTGAACACTCCTCGGTAAACTCACCCGTTCTTCGCCTTCAGACCCTGGGTGATTACGGAGGACTAATTTCTCAATTTCTTCATTCAAACCCTCGTAACTCCCCCTGACACGTGGCATGACCACTTTTGGAATGTGTGTCCCAGGAATCCCTATTGCTTTCGATATAGAATGTACAGGGGGTGTCAAATGGATAGCCGTGTGGTTTCCCTGAATGGGGCTCTGCCTCTGGTTGGACGTAACGCTCTGCTTGCTGCCATCTTTCTTTCGCTGCAGCATCTGGCGATATACATTTAACTGAAAGAAGAAGACAAACTGAAGCAAACACGTTGCAGAACAAGACACCCTGGCCTTGGAAAACTGACCAATTGGCCACAAGTTTCCTCCTATTAATTACTTCAAATCGGGTTCTATTCAGCACTGATCTCAAACAGTATACTTACTGCTGCCAGTTGTTGATCGCCATTGCCAACTGATGCAGATCTTTTGTGTTTTCTCTTCTTATCCTTGTCAGCTTCACTCCACTCCTCTGGTGTCTAAAGAAAAGAGAAATCTTAGTCCACTTGTGACTTACTAACTTTTGTACCCTTTCACTCCCAGTGGCAAAAGGATGCTTAAGGAAAATGGGCTGAAGAATCACAGCCCAGAAACATCCCGCACAAAAACTAAGTTCTGAGCCAAGATCAGGACAGGACACTTCAGATGGTTCTCCAAGACTCCACGCACTGGTTAGGTCACCCATCAACGTAGTGATCACGCTCTACTTGCTTAACTTCTAGGTCAGAACCCAATGGGCCAACCACTAGGCCATAAAGGAAATCCTCCATGGCCGGCGGCCTAAGCCGTGCCATATAGTAGCTGCAAGGGGTTCAATGAATCTTCCACTAAAGCTTGTCAAGACATGTTTTCTTTCATATGAGCTTATTACCTGGCACAGGATTCAGCCCACTCACTGACCACTTACCTGTGTTGATTTATCAGCCATGCCAGGCTGGTTGAACATACTTTCTCGTGGCCATTGGCCTGTGAGATATGGCCCAGCAATAGCATCAAATGAACCACTTCGTCGGATCGCGGCTGATGGACTTGAACGAATTGGTTTGGGTCTCTCAACTGAAGAAATGAAAGAGGCATTTCATCAATCAACATCAGCTTTGTCAAATGTGAACAGCATCTGCATGTTGATGAGATGTAGACTGATTTCCAATCGACTTACCCCAATGACATGTTGTGGCAAAGGCCGAGGTGGTGAAGGCATAGGCCTACTACTGAACTGATTGGTGCCACACTAACTAGGCCTAGGTCAAATGTCAAAGAAGCAAGGGCTATAGGCCTAATGTCCTGTTCATAAATTTACAATTCCAACTGCAATCGACTAAATAAACTTCACACAAAATGCAGGCCTAGAGCCTAGTTCTGAAATAAACCATAGACTGTCAATGATGCATTTGGCCGATTCGCTCCCTTGCTCTGAAAAAGTTATGAGTCTGAAAATGAAATCAACAGGCACTGTGAAACCCTATTATTATTAACTTTTTCCTGCAAGATTCATCAACATCAGTTCAAAATGACAAAGAATACATCATTCTCCAGAGGGGGTCTCCAAGGATTTCTGTCAAAATAACCAGATTTTTAAGAATTCAGCAGTTTTTCCACCATCCTCAAAATGAATGGCAGTGCAGCCTGTGCATTTTTGTGCATGCGTGCCAGACAATAATGGCTACCCAACCTTCACAAGAAAATTGAAAATACATTGGTAAACGTACTCTTTATGCCAGGAGAACTGGGACTACGGGTTTCAGGAGAAGCTCTGCTGTCGGGTGAACGTCTTGGTTTTACTCTTTCCGCGCATCTTGAAGGAGTAGGAGACGATGAAGGACTGCCCTTGCGGCCATTTGTTCGAGTTGGGCTTCCCTGCATTAGCGAAAACTGCAAAGTAGCTTTCATCGGACCCTGCTTCGAAGACGCCGGCGACGCATTTTTGCGCAATCTCTGCGTCGAGTTATTCGACATTTTTCAGTTCAATCGAATCCACGCAAGCTGAGATACCAAATTTCACAGTTTAGGGTCGTCAATCTCCCCAAATTTTCATGAAAATCGAAGATTCTCAGCGAACTCCAGTCAAGCCATGGACAGCAGTGTAAGCTGCAGCAAACATGTCAGTCACGTGGGACCGATATTTGGCTTCTGATTGGTCAAAGTCGATGACCTACTTTTAAGAAGGTCGGGATTCCCCATTCACCAGTGACGTAACCGGCATACCTGAAAAGGTATTTCTCGAAAATAGCGACAAAAGTACGCTTCAGAAAAGCACTTTGGCTGACTTTCCCAGTAGTTCACGAAGGTTTCTACTCAATTATTACCCTGCAGAAAAAATCTGTTGGCAGGATCAAACGATATTGAGGTTTGAAATCAGCGATGTCGTCCTGGCATGGTGCCAAATGCGCCTTTTGTTATGACTTTCAGACTGGTACTTTAACCTCCAGAACGCCAAAGTTAAATGAAGCCCGAGGCAAGGAATATCAGTTGCAATTAGTCAGGGTCAGGATGCTGAAATCCTATTCAGTATGCCCTTTGATTATATCCTTAATTGCTAACGTTTTAATAGTCGGAAAGCAGAGATTTTCGTCTGCTGTTCTGTACTTCAGAACCATACAATGAATTGATTGGGACCAGTGACCAGTGTTGCAGGACCAAGAATTTTGTATGTTTCAACCCAAGGGTCCGAGTTGTGCCAAGTCCTTGAACAGGGCACTGCACCACGGAGCAGCACATGGACCTCTTAATCATATGCCCAGTGGCATGGGATGGCATTTTGTACAAGTTCCTTGGCCAAGGCACCACAAATCAGTGTCAGTTTTTTTTCTATGGGGAATAAAGGCATATGTATCCGGTACTCACTCAATGGGTCGTATGAATAAAGACTAGTAAATGCTTTTACTTGAATTTTGCAATACAAATGCACTAAACAATGCTGTAGAATTGTAAAGTAAAAGCATTTGCTAGTCTTTATTCATATGACCCATTATCTTGGTCAGGGCAGCTGGGTCACTACTTCAATCCCAGGAAAAGGCACCAGGCCCACTGGAAACTATTCACAAAGCAACAACATGGCAGGCAGAGTTAGACAACTGGCTCTGTTTTGTTTCAAGTGCCTGAGGCCCCTTGATCACAACAGACTTCAATATCGATCTGGGTCATGCAACAGGGTCCTCACCTCACCTCAAGACCAAACCAACAGAATCAAGTTTTACAAAACTGAGACTTAGAATGTATCTTTATTTTTCTCGTAAACAACATAAACTTTCATCACAAACATAAAGCCAATACGTAGCTTTTTCTGACCTAAGAGGCCAGTCTACGCTCCCTTTATGGGAGAATACAAGACACTGAATAGAATACAAAAATATGAAATAATGTTACTACAGAGTTGTTTCTGAGGCTACGCTAGCACACAGAAAGCCTTCCAAACTATCATGCAGCACCTCAAAAGGGCTACATGTATAGGGGGCCTACAATGTTCAGAAGTAGTGTTGGAACACCTTTAGCTGCCACTGACGCCTGAAGCTTCTTCAATGGGTGGCATCATCGACCGCCGAAGTGCCATCTCCCGGAAGAGGCCACACTGACACTTTCCAAGACGATTGCTGTCAAATGAAATCTTGATGCCTTGAGAACCTCTCACTTCTTGGACCTTGTCATTGAAGCTCTTTGTTTCTGTATGATCAGAATATCTCCCAACCTGACGCTCTCTTCGCCTCATAACAAGGTCTGGTGGACTATCTCCCATGCCATTCTCCGACGGAAATATGGCATATCCTCCTGTGGAGAGACAAGAAGGATTGAAAGTGGAACAATGAAACTAGAAGCATTGGCGACAAGCAATCCCTAATCCATATTCTTAGGATGTCACACACATCAAGAAAGATCAAGAACGCCGATTCACAAATCACCGAAGTGAGCAAAACGAGGAAGGGTAACCAACCTGAGTGAACGTGATTTCAGCATCTCTTGTGACGTATTCAGCATATTTACAAAGGAACATGCCACAGTCGCTGCCATTCATCTGTTGTGGGATGTTCTGGAACAGAGAGAAAGCACTGAGATATCTGAGGTGAATACTCAAGGACCCCATTCACATTATCTTCTCTTGGCAGCAGATGTCAATGGTTGATGCTCTGGGCTGTGTCAGCCTCAGTCCGAAGTTCAGTCACTGCACATATCCTTCCTCGGGCTCCTTTACACTCCAGGTTGCTACTGGGATGTTCACGTACCTTCACATTAGTCAGACTCCAATCTGTCGTTGGGTATGCCACCTTCTTTTTATCCATACTTTCATCTTCTAGATATTGCCTGTATGGAAGAATGCAAGTGTGTAGAGAACAAATCAAGAATCCAGGAACCATAAAGCATTGTCGCAATTCATTTGCGTACAGCACAAGACAATGTCACTTAAATACTACTGTCGATCACCCACTTTTCATCATTACATCATTTCCAGTCTTTGTCATTCAAAATTACAAAGCAGAAATCCTTTGAAGTTGAGGCTTAGTCAGTACATCCACTAACTAGATTTGGAAGGCGACGTGGATTTTGTGATTACCTTTACCTCATTGCTTTCATTCCATTATTATTCTTCCCACCCATTGAATCATAATATCTGATCTCCTTCTTTCTGAAGTCCACCATCTGTAATTGACAAAAGAACATCAGAATGTAACCTCTTTCAGTGGACACCTCGACCTGGCCACGAAACTCACGACAGCGCTATCTTGGTGTTAGCGCTATCTTCATGTTAGATGACGTAAAAGAACAATGGATTTTTACGTCATCTAACATGAAGATAACGCTAACACCAAGATAGCGCTGTCGTGAGTTTCGTGCAACCGGGCCCTGGAGGACGTCTGAATGTCACTCCAAAATTTCTAACTATTCATTGCGACCCCTTTGATCAGGACACCTCTTAACTAGGACAGCATTAGTCACAATTATTTCAAGTCAAATCTGTGGCCCCATGCAAGAACAGGATAACCCACATTTGGTGAAATTGACAAAACTGACCCTGCCACATTTACTATCTGATGGATTTGTGGGTTATCCTATTCATGCATGGGGCCACAGAAATGGTTTTATCTCGTCTGTGAACAACTGAGAATTGATGAAACTTCAAAGTGGGTCGTTCATTCACATACCGCTAAGCACCAATGCATTTGAAGATGTACAGGGATGATAATATAGTCAAACTTGAAGATATCCACTCTTCTCGTCCATCTCTTCAGGCCATTGTGACCTTGCTGCATCAATTTGGGGTAAAAGAACGTGTTGAATAAATGAACAGAAGGATAGTTGTCAAGTTTGCCTCGTTCTGCGAGCATATTGAGGTAGAAATTGATGACCTGAAAAGAAAAGTAATAGGCCCATGAAAAGTGAGAAAATATTGGATATAGATTCTCTCCAGAAACCTTTCTGGGGAACTCAAACGAGCAGCCCATTCAGCACTACACTTGGTCCTTTCAGACCTGTTGAGTACAGAGTGACGTGGAGCGATTCAAACAGGAATCGAACCCCTTGCCTCCCAGTCACAAGTCCAACTCTCCAACCACTACGCCCCACTGTATTCACAAGATCTAATATCTCATTTTTATCCACAGGAGTTTGTGATAATTCCTTTCAGAATACAAAAGAATGAAGAAACTTGTGGTACCTCATCATTGAGCCAGTTAAGACCAGCAAGTGTGATCATGTCGATACGTTTGATGGTTATATTGAATTTGTCAGAGAGGACTTCATTCTCTGGATGCGGCTGCAGGATGCAATCGATTTCATTTTCCATATCTTGAGTGAGAACTGCAACAAGTAGACAGAGATTGGATTTAGCAGGATGTTTCACTTCTCTACAATGGATGAATCTCAAAACAGAAATTCATTGGCAAATATACTTTGTACTGAACTAGCTTGTCTGGTGTGGGGTAAATATTTGAGGCCCAAACCCCAGAATCTTGCAATGTCCATACCAACTATGAATTTATCACATTACGGCTTGCCAGCGGCTGCTATACTGACAACAGGAGGCCTGACTCAGGAAGTTCACCCATTTCAACCACAAACGATATGAAACCTTGCTCGAGGAAGATCTACTTCCACCTTTTACAGACAAATGTGTAATGTTATTAGTAGATGCTGTTAGGTATGAGGAGTAGATTGAGACTGTGATTTGGTTACAGAGTGATATTAAATATCATTGTAAAGGGTTGCATTTGAATTCAGCAAAGAAATTTAACTCAAGGCATCCTCCCACACCACGGGTTTTTACCTCGCTCCTCTTTATCAACTCACACTCAGTGTGCAAGCGTATGAAAAGGCACAAGACGAAAGCCCTGCAGTGGGAGGATGAACTCAAGGATGAAAAACAAATTTGAAGTCATACCGGGCAGCTCTTCTTCTTCCTCTTCCTCTTCTTCATCTAAAAACTGAGGCGGGACACGTTCAGCAAGTTGTAACTTTTTCTGTATGAGTTCATCTAATCTGGTAGTACACTGCTCATTTCGCTGTAAGTGATAGAAAAGAGGCTGATGAAATAAACAATCACTTGTAAATCAATTTCTCCTAAAACCTCTATGGACCAAGAAGGACCTTACAGGAAAGGTTCTGGCTCGTATCACAAAACAAACTCAATTTTTGATCGTTTTGGAAGCTACCTCAGCCATTGTACACCCGATCCTTTGGTTTTTGAATACAGTCAGTATTTGACTATGGAGTGCCAATTTCATTGTTTTAGCACACTTCACTTGCCAACCAAACCGCTCACTGGCAGGCAGATATACATGCACGTGTACATTTTCGTGTTGCTTGGCAGTACATTTAGTAACACTTGACTTACCCTTTCAGCGTAATACTTGACTTCAAGCTCACGTTCATGAGCTTGGTTCTCCCTATCAGACTTCTTATTTTCAAATTCAGCACGGCTGAAATCAGAAATATTGCAGTGTTCACTCTAGAGAAGTGAAATTCTATCTTGTCTCAGCAGCACTGCATAACCGTGGAACAGAACACTACTGAAGGGAGAACTGAGGTCAATGGAAGAACTGTCAAGGACATGAAGCCAACTATACATTGTTAATCCGTTCATATCTTGAAAATCGAGATCAAATCTACTTACAAATCCTTCATCCACTCAGGTGATGCAAACTTGCAGGAGTCCACCCTCATCTTGAATGATAATGACTGGTTTCTAGAAAAGATAGAGGCTTCCATGTAACATAAAATTGTCTATCTGGGTTTCAGAAACTACGCCGAGGGCCACTTAAAGTGCCAATGATGAGCAAAGATGACCAACCACACATTGCTCACAAGGCCAAAGTTTGTCTGTTTTTTTTGTAGCATTTTAACTAACTCAAGGGAGAACACCTTCCACCAACGAGGAGACAATGATCCGTTACATCATACAATCTCAGATATAAAAGGAACTTTACTTGAAAACTAACTGTTTTTATGATTCTTACCGAGGCACCTCTCTGGATTTGTTGACGTCATCTTTGTTTGTCTCTGTTGATTTCTTTGCACCTGAAAGTGAAAATCTGCATAACCAGGACGGGACTTTACATCAGGTGAGGTTATTAGTAATGGAGGTGCGATTACTGTTACTGTTGGTACATGCGAGTTGAGGTTAGGAAAGTGGTGAAAGAGGTCACAGTAGTGCCAAATGAAATATCATTCACTCATATCATCCCCCCACCAGAGAAGCTAGTACGGAACCAACTTTAACACTGTATAACACAATAATCCAAAGTGTGGTGACGTCATCCGTGCATGTGAGTGGAGGGCCCCTTCAGCTGTGTTTTGACCTGAGTGAAGAAACCATGATACAAACTTCTGACTTACTGGTCTCCTTCCTCGCTGTGGGCTTAATCTCCTCCACGACGCAGACATCGTCGTCGTCAGATGTCAAATCTATGGCCACTTCCTTCACTGGCGCTTCAGGCAGTTTGAAACTAGAGACAGAAGGCTTCACATCCTGAAGCTTTGTAAGAATATCAGGCTTCTTGAATGTCTCTTCAGAAGGTTGAAGTCTCTCATTTTCAGGTCTTCTCCAGGGGCGACCTTTAGGTGATATCAGCCTAGGCCTAGTCCTCTCACCAAAAAGCATGGAATGATTCCTGCAGAACAATATTTGACACCGTACATAACTCTCAGATATCCAAATTGAAAATGAAGCAAAAACTGCAATGCTGATTTTCAGGGTTCCCACCCTTTTCATCCCAAAAAATTCCCTACCTTTTCCCTACCAATTTCTGCGGGCTTTTCCCCCAAGATTTAGTGTCTGCACGTTCTAAAACCTGATCGCACATGCTGAAGGTCATTGATGTGGTTACTAACTAGTCGCACGGGAGGATGTTGCCCTCCATGTCCATCTGGATTGGCACTCCATAATTTCAGAAAATCGAGCCGACGGCATCAGTTATGTTCATTCTGAATGGTTTAAAATGGCAGGTCACTAAAATTCCCTACCTTTTCCAGCTTTTGCTGGTGATGAAGTAGTTTTCCCTACTTTTTCCCTACCGGGAAAAGTTTTTACAAATTTCCCTACTTTTTCCAGATTTCCCTACTGCGTGGGAACCCTGGATTTTAGATCAGATGGAATTGAGTCACAACTTACGTTGAATCTTTGAGTGGCGTGACGTAACTCTGGGAGACAGGTATTGCCAGCCCTGGTGCCCGACACGTGTGCTCAAGTAGCTCACGATACTTTGCTTTTTCACTCAAATTAAAGGACTGGAGGAGAAACAGTGAAGAATCAGCACTAGTTATCTGAACAGCAATGAGAAGATATATCACCTCAAAGGCTGCGATGTTACCACTCTCACAACAGCAAAATGGACCTGACAGCCTGTCGTTTTTCCACCACGGTGCTTGTGTCTCATCCAACATTGTATTTAACAGCCCCATATTATCTACAAATCATATATGGCAGACAACATTTTAGAAGATTATGTACATTATATGGACATTTACCGAGGTGCTTTCTAATCCTTGGAATCTGTGTGGGTTATAAACTCGCTTCTTTTCAAAGAATTTGTCATAAACAGATCGACGCGACTTTAAGTTCTTCCTGAGATTTGTCCTCTCCTGGCTTAGTCGTCTGCAAAAAACAACACAAACATAGAAATTACTGCAATAGACTCTATCACTCCAATAGAGCGCAGCACCTGACGGGTAGCTAGCTAGGCCTTCAGCGTCACGACGTTCCGTGCTCCATTCTGAACGCCATGACGTCACTCGAAAAACCTCCACTTGTTTCAGTGATCATGACGTCGTCTCAAGTCAAGATGTCTTGGAATGAGTACGGGACGTCGTGACGCTGTAGTTACCCGTCAGGTGCTGCGCTCTTTTGGAGTGATATCGTCTATTGTAACTTTGATGTAGCATCCTTCTTCTATTCGACACAATACCACCACCGACTTGCTGTCAAGGTATGTGGTGTGCTTGTACCCCAGACTTTTGATGAAGGCTGTTTGGTCTCTTTAGTCGAACGGACTCAGGGTTTCCGCCAGGATTTTTTTCCAGGGTACAACCTGGGGGGGGGGGGGAGAACAAAAAATTTCACTAAAAAAAAATTTTTTTGAAAAAAATTTTTTTTGAAATTTTTTTTCTTCTGTGGCCTCCCGAGTCATTCTTCACACTCCAAAATGTAAAATTAGTCTTCCTTCTGCATGAAAGTTGCATTTGAAATGTAACAAATTTAAGAAAGACATTACTGAAGTGATTTTTTCAGGGTGCTATATCGTACCCTCAAATTTCTTTAGGGTACTATATTTGTACCCAAAGTACCCTCTGGCGGGGACCCTGGGACTACACATCACAGCTATAGCTCACAGGTGAGCTAATAATTTCAGAATTTGGCCATTTACTCACCGATTTTTCATTCCACCGCTGAAGAGTCTACTGGCACTGGTATTAGGGTTGTATTGCGTAGTTGTTGTGGGCTTCTTAAACTGAGTAAATGACACATCTGAAAATGACGACAATGATTGTAGCTTAACTCCAAGTGTCACTCAGACCATCAGCAAGAATCACACAAAATCACATCTCAAATGATGGGAAGGATAATTATTTTGAACTGTAGACATCCCTGAGGGCTTTTGATCAACCGCATTTCAGCGCCATCTATTGTCTAGGCTGCCTATCACCTCACATTGGCTCTCAGATTTCTTATTTGACAGAATGTTTATCTCTACCTGACTGTCCAGTAGGCCTGATGACGGTAGACGGCGTCTGCGTCTTTGGAGATTCAGGGCGGTCGTAAGTTTTGGATAGTGGGACATCCCTGACATGAACCGGGGCATACTGATGTAAGAAATCTTCTTCATATTGCTTCTGAAAGTGAAGATATCGGACACTGCCAGATACATAGGAGCAAAACAATGAACATAAACCACAACTGCTGAGACTAATCTATAAGCTATATTTTCCCTTCAGCCTAGTCAAGCCTTACATTCACTAATTACTTTTCTGTTTAATAGGTTGAGCAACCACCTTTTGGGGCTTGTACTCTTTTCTTTCCTTAATTGCTGTCACGTCCTGTTTGGATGGGATACTTCATGTCTACATTTGGGTTTCAGCTCAGTCTGTTCTAGAGTTTCGGATTGTAAAGTTCCAGCCTGAAGAAGACCCCGGTTGGGGTCGAAAATTCGCAAACACTCTGGAAATTGCCTTTTTATTTATCATATATTGTGTGTCAATTTTTGTGCTTTTCATCTCTTTGGCTGAGACTAATCAAGATTTACTTGCCGTGAGATGCCACATGAGGGATAAGTATTTACCTTGGCTTGTGTATCTTTTTTTGAAGAGAACATATCTGGTGAAGCTGACAAGTGAACAAAACGATGGTCTTCCTGTTTTTCCGCTCGCTGTGATGAACTGGGTGACAGGTACTCTATTAGATTCTTAGTTTTCCTCACTATGTGATAAGTGTCTTCAAATCGTCGCCACTTCACACGGACCCAGGCAGAAATGCTTGAGCCAAGCGAACTGGTAGTTGCCCTTGGTCGCTTTGGAGAGCTAATCGCATCAAGAGGTGGGTCTTCTCTGGAATTGGAAAGAATCCTGTATTAGGCCTTGAGGCTCAGTTGTATTCCCTCAGGTATGCAGGGTTTTTTCAAAAAAAAACTCCAACACACCGCGCCGAAACCATACCGGTATGGTTTCATTTCGTTTCCATCCATTTCATTCTGTTCCGTCTTCCGTCCCGTCAAAAATAACTACTAGGCCTAGGCTAGTAGGCCGAGGCCTATTCAGTTCCGGGGATAATAATTACCCGCTGATACTGATCTGATAGGCCTACCTAGCCTGGGCCCTAACCGGAGCCTACATCATGTCATGTACACAGGTCTACATAGGATGTTGGCTATCTACACATGTAATGTAGGCCTGTGTGCTCGATGATGCGTGCACTGCATAATCAGTGCATGCGGGGCGGCGTTTTTGATTTGGTCAATTTGGTGATGTGCAGGACAGCAGCCGCGCGCGCCGTCCACCTGCTGAGAGTGGGTGCATGAGTGTCAAAATATGAGAATCACATGATTATTTACCCTGTACGTCTTCGTTTAAGGTTGACGCGTGAATCGGGGAGCATTTCTCAGAGAGCTGGCCAAGATATAGGCCCGAAATGAACGTGGAAAAGATGTGTTTACCACTGAATAATGGTTGCAAAATGCGAATTCATGGTCATAATGGTCGAGAGAACGGAGAATTGTGACGTCACAGAAATCACGTTGCCACATTCTGGCGGAGCGCGAAAATCTGCACACTTGACACTAGGTGGCGTTATTTCCTATAATGAAAAATTTGAATAGACTCTATCACTCCAAAAGAGTGCAGCATCATGACATCCCCCCCCCCGTCATTTCATGATGTCTTGATGCGAGACAAAAAAAGGTCAAATTTTTTCAAGTCACGTCATGGAGTTCAGAAATGACGTGCGGGACTTCACGACGCTACTACCGCAAGGTGCTGCACTCTTTTGGAGTGATAGTCTAGGCCTAGGGCCTATTGGTTTGCACCACGCCGAGGATGTGCCGCCGACGCATGCAGGTGTGATAGAATCTAATGCCCCATCTTTCTGATGTCCTCATGCATTGTTTGTGACAGGATTTAAGGTCTTGGTCTCGAGTCCCATTCAATGGTGCCGCTTAATCCGTTCCAAATGTATTGTTCGGGGAGAGTTTAATACATTCTATTACACCGGTATATACACAACTAGGCACGCAGTTTGGGAGTGCTTCAAACAATGCATTACCAGTACCGTAATTTGGGGTCTAAAGTAGGTGGGTTTGGAAAGGAAACTTTCCTCGCTTTCCACTACCGGTACTGGATGAACATGTTCTGTTACAGGAAGAAATTCTGAGGCAAAAAATAATGAAAACACAACACCATGATATCCTTTCATACATGTAACAAAATTGTTCAATAGAAATATTCAGTACATTTTCAGCAACTACCTTTACATTACACATGTATGTAGGCAACATTTTCAGATCTAAAGTACCGGTATGTGAAACTTATACTCGAAGCGACATCTTTCAGCAACTTGCTTGTTTGATAAGGCAATGAACCAGAATTTCCCTGTCAACTGGGGTCAAGTCCTGTGTCAGTAGCAAGCAACCAGAGTCATCAGCCTAAGCCTACGGTACCGGTATATCTTTACTGCTGGGACAGTGCCTGCCTGAGCCTCTTCACATCACATGCAGACCTCGCACTTCATATGGTAGCACCAATCAAACTTGTCCAATATTATTCACCAAACGGCTACGGACAACCCTGGATTCTTTCACTCAGCGATACAACACTGGAGCAAGTGATGGAACAAAGCAGTTCTGCAAAGTGTCCATGTCCCGCATAACAGTTTCTAGGCTTTGAAATTGTCCTTTTCTTTTCGAAGTGCACCCATCACCTCGATTGGATATGACTTCTTTGTGTGGTCCTTTACGGATTCCTCACTGCAAAGAAAGACACTTACATATGATTTCATTCAAATACCTGCTACCTCTACTGGGTGTCAGATTAGTCCAAAACTTGGTTGTCTGGAGAGGTATCAAATGGCAGCGATGGACACTGAGACAGACTGTAAGTACTCCAAGCCCTCTATCACCAGACAACTCCTGGTCACACCCCAGTGGTGGCCAGACTGAATGTTTGACACCCCTAGAAGTCATGATACTGTACATGTAAGTCTGAATGTGCCTGCCTAACACTATGGCCCATTAAACCTGCAGAATGAATTCTCAGGACTATAATGTCATACAAGTCAAATTATTTTCCTGATTATGGTACTGACCCAACTCTCATAAATGGATTAAAGGAGAATTCTTCAGCAATAGTGGAAGGAATGGTTGGTTCGTTTCTTGACCTCTTGTCAGTCGCCCACTTAAACCTCTCCTCAATCGTTTTGTTGTTGGGTTCAACATGTCGAGCATATTTCAGGTTGTTCACTGTGTATTCATGACCACAGAAGACTTTCTGAAGGAAAAAATAATAAGGACAATCTGAGAGAACGGTACTGGCACCTCATCATCTTGAACTATCGCTACGTTTTCGGCCGACATTCTGAGTGGAGCATAGTTCAAAGGCCAATTGATCATCAGCCCTGATATTTCAAGATGGCACCTCATCAGACGAGCACATATAACACAACGATCATCATTAACTGCACCTATGTTTTCCATCTTCTCCAAGTTTGAAGCTTACTGTATGTTTTGGCAGTTGGCCCAACGTCTCCACCAGAGCCTTATACATCTGGTCAGGCGAGCCTTCGAAGAATCGCCCACAGCCGGCCTGAAACAATGTGTCTCCTGTAAATACTGCCAAATCATCCCCCTCTCCCTGGACAAAATAACAGATGTGCCCTGAAGTATGGCAAGGAGTGAACAGACATCGAATGGACAGGCCTCCGACCTGAAATATAAAGAGTATAAACTCAGTCAACCATTTGCATGCTGCTACTTAAGGCATTCAGATTGATAGAACATGTCTCTTACTGGTACTCTTGTGAGAGTTGCCTTTCAAAACAATCTTTGGGCTGCAAATGCATTCAAAATCTAACCACTAGGCCTAAGTGTCATCCAACATACCTTTAACTTGTCATCATGGGTTACTTTATGAGTGAGAGCACCGATTCGATCATCCCCACCATAAACGTTCACGCCCTTGAACAATGGGAGCTTAACAAGCTTCTCATTACCTCCAGCATGATCCCTGGAAATTGGAGGGTTCATTTTGAGGGACTACAGTGGAACCTCTCTTAAGGACAAGTTTGGGACTAAGAGATGCTGCGCTTGATACAGATGTCCTGATACAGAGGTCAAAATAACAGAATTGATCAATCTGAGATTGAACATTAGTGTCCATTAAACAAAGAGGTGTCCTTTTGGCTGAGGTGTCTGTGGAGGGAGGCTACATAGTTTCAATTTATCCCATTACCCGGTACTGGTAGTAACCCAGGAAACCTGAACTGGATGCCAAGTAGGCCTACATACATTGAGATAACTGAAAATTACCAATGATGATGAGTGGTCAATACTGTTGTCAACGTCACCCCCTCCTCTTGGACAGCTTTCTCTATCTTCTCTGGCTCAACTGGGTCGACAGCAGCGCACTCTTTTGTCTTCTCATCAATGAGGAGGTACATGTAGTTATCTTGAAGCGCTGGGAGGAGGTGGATCTTCATACTTGCCAGTTTGGTTAGCGATGCAGAAGAATGAGATCGCTTATTATGGGTAACTGAAAGTGAGGACAAAGACCAATGGTATAGATCTAGACAAATCCCAAATTCCCAGATCTGCGCACTTCCACCAAAATCACAATGAATCCAGCTGACGTGACGCAATCCATGATTCAGCAATGGTCGACTCTGACCCAACATCATCGAAGTCACTGTCATGGGCCGATGGGGTTCTCTGCGTCATCTCATTCAGTTTCAGACCGCGGTTGTGTTTGCGATTTTGGAACGACTTTTTAGCGCCCTACAATCCCTGACCCTGGTCATTCGATTGACGGAATTGTGTGGCATTCCTGACCAGGGAGGGATTCTAAAGTTATGCTGCTAGGCCTATTACATCATGACCTGATGACATGAATACTTAGGCCTATACACCATGTTGCATGTACACTGAACAGTTGAAACATTGTATACAGTTACCACAGGCGTCTCATACGTCTGGGGGGAGGAGGGAGGTTTTTGGGGACCCTGGGGCTATACTATACCAGTGTATACACTATAAAAAGACAACCAAAAACCTCCCTCTTCCCCCTACAAGTGCAGACAGACGTATGAGACGCCTGTGCAGTTACTATGGATGGCATGCAGGCTAAGGCCAGGGCCGGGGAGCAGCAAAAACACACCCAAGTTTCTGCAAGGCCACACAGTGACAGTAGGTTTCGTACAGAGAATTCACTATCCCAACATTAACTACATTCATGCATGCGTACCCAACGGGAAAACACTAAGAATAGAGGAGTAAAACGGGTAGAATTTCAGATTGCCAGCAGCCTTTTTCAAGACCATGAAGACAGACACCATTTTACCTACCTCCAGCCAGGAGGTGCCCCACTTCAGAGCTAGACTGATGTCCTGCCCTCGATATGCTAGTTAGCATAACGTCTCGAGGACGGCGGAGAAGTCTACTTCAGCGCCAACCCGCGAATCTGGTTCCCACCACACCTGGGCACCTCCAACTGGGAGTACCACTTTAGTTCTTCTTCCTACCGTAAGATGGCACTTCAGTTTGGTGTAATAGGGGACATAATCTTCATAACAAAATGTCCCATGTTTTTTTCTACCAATCATTTGCTGTCAGAATCATGGAAGGGACAGTTTATTAAGCGTGGTAGGCCATATATCAATAATGAACAATGCTGAGACACTTTTTTTATTCTCGATTTATTCCTCAAAAATGTTAATTCATTGCTATTCCTCATGCAAGATAACTGAACATAAGTACAGCTGATACTCTGTTTTGAGAAAAGAGAAATAAAACCATATCCCAGGAAAAAATGAACTACGAACTACTATGAACTCTTACCATATAACTGTGAAGTTCATAGTTTTACTATACATTTCATGGTAAAACTATGAACTTCACAGTTATTTGGCAAGCGTTCATAGTAGTTTGTAGTTCATTTTTTCCTGGGATTGTTTTATCAATATTGTTGAAGACTTCTTATATAATACATAGAACAATTAAATAACATACGGCATAACATTTGGAAGAATATAACAGGACTAACAAATAAAACGCTCATTATTTTCATATTGCTGTAATTCTTTCAAGCCAGAAACATCACGTCACAGTTCAGATGAAGAATATTCTTCACATATTTGGGAAATATCGATGTGTCTTACTGGTACCACTTTTAAAGTGCCACTGTATGCCTGAGGTATGCTTCAGTGTCTACCCCTGGTGGCAGCATTGGGAACCAGTTGAAAAGTTTGGCACATTAATTGCGTGTTCTATTTCTTACTGGCGCTTACACTGGTAGTATGTAAACATTGAAACGTTTCAAAAGAAACGAGCCAGATGAAACGACCCAAAAGTTTTTAAAAATACGAAAAATCATAACAAAAATACCAAAAACCTATATTATTTTACATTGTTTGAATAGAGGAATGTAGATGACCCGATGCCTTCATGATTTTTATCATCATTTTAGCTTTTTCTGCAATTTCTTTGCCAGATTTAGGCTACACTGCGAGGAACGCTGTCACATTTTCCTCTCGCCAACCTCGCACCCCTCATAATGGAATGATCGGAGTACGCTAATTGGTTGGAATGCTCATGGCTTATTATCTATATTCACAACTCGCATGCACGTTGTTACAAACTTTGCCCAATATCAAAAACGATATATTTTGAAGACGTTTTGAGGCCTCACACAAATTCCTCACAGAAAGTAACCATGGCGAGTGACATATAGAGGAAGTACATGATAAAAGGTATTAATAATCACATAGAGAATTTCTGAAGCGACGACTTCCATATTTGGGGTCGGAGACCTTGAACATTGAATGAATGGGAAGCATGGTGTCATGTAAACAATAACAACACGTTGTTTTGAACGGGAGACGTGTATTTTGAGAGATTTAATGCTATTATGCCATGAAAGTGCCAAAAATGAACTGGAAATAACAAAATTACACCGTTTCTGCCATGCAACTTCAGATTTAGCATGTTTTTTGGGTCGTTTCATTTGGCTCGTTTCTTTTGAAACGTTTCAATGTTTACATACTACCGCTTACACTGACCTGGCATGACAACGTTTTATTTGCCAGTAGTTCTCCAAGTTGGGCCTGTCGCGTCAGGCGCTACAAACCCTCCCCTGAGCCGGTTACTTCGGGAAGTATCCCAGCATGCAAAGTATGATGTCACTTCCGAACATGACATGCACACAGCCCTTGCATACATCAGTGTGTACATCAGCATGCAAAAGAAATCGAACACTGGCGTGATAGACACGAGTAAGTGTCATGGCGGACAATCAGCCAATCAGAGCGCATCCGCCATGACACTTTACTCGTGTCTAACACGACAGCATTCTTTTACTGGCATCCATGTGCATGTCTGAGAAAGCGATAGTGTCTGGCCGCGGTGCAAGAAATCGAACACGCTATTTGATTCCCTAGCAACCAGAGGCAACCACATCAGTCACGTAAAACTGACTTTCACTCGTTTCAACACTTGTTTTTTCAGCAACATTGATTGCTGTTGTTTTGGCCATTTCAGTCTCCAAATGGAGAGATAATATTCTCTAAAATCTTCCCGTTCCTACGACTCATTAATAATTATTTGCTCAGTTGATTTCATAAATGATACTTGTATAATGTGATAGCACCTTACGTATTGTGCTGTTATGGAAATGACAGGCCTACTACATGTACCATATTGGTAAAACCATCAGCAGTTCACAAAAACACTGCCAAGTTTGGCAAACCACTGTACCGGTATGCCAAAACAATCAAAGAAATCAACAGGGTTCCTACATAACTTTCAGCCAGCAAAAGTCGGAGACACTAAACTCTACAGCTCGCTAAAATCTGTACAAAATCTAAGGAAATACATACAACGTTAAGACCAGCTACAAGTTTTGTGCCTTCCCCTCCACACTTCTAACTTGTGACCCATTGAAGAACAAATTCATATGTCTGTTATTCTCCGCTGAACCCGACACAATATATCCCTGAACATGGAATTTGTAGGTCAGTGAGTCCTCTGATATCCTTATAGCAGATGGAAACTTATTTAAAGGGGACGTGGCAACTGATCAGTGGTAGGTGAGAATCCTTCGACATCTTAGTGACTTTCTCCCATCAGAAGACAAAATGATCGAGGCACTTCATGTAATATAGCACAGGAATCGAAGCTCGAATGACTAGTCGCTGGAATTAATCAGCAATCAGAACGGAGGGTGTGGCAGCCAGCTCTCAGTTCTTTAAAGAAAGGAATCATAGACCAATGAATTCACTAAAATGCATACGGTACTTCAATCTCCCCAAAATTTACAAATATCTAACAAAATGTCCAGATGTTGAACGATCAACTCCAACTATGTAAAAGTTCTGTTGTCCTTGAGGTGTTCACTTGTACTTTTTACCATGTCAATGGTCATGCTCCGTCAACCACTGCTTGCTTGACTGTAACCTTGAATGTCTCTTAATTAGCAACTTAGATGACAACTGAAATGCCACGTCACAAGGATGCCCTGACATCATTACTCAGCGACTTTCAATCCTTCACATAACATCAAGGCCATCAGGTGACCTTGAGGCGCTGCCAATTCTGTTCTCAAGGTCACATCTACATGACCTTCAGCAGTTTCCAGTTCGCCGACATGGAATTCGATTTGGAGGCTGTGGAATGTTGGGACTTTCCTATCATTGTATCATTGTCATGATCGACGAGGTTCCAACTTGTGGGAGAGTTGAGTAAAAATGCGTTGGTTGTCAATGACACGGAAGTTTCTGAAAGAAGGGAGTATGCTTAAACTTAGTATGCTTAAACCTGCGTACATGGTCCTTAACAACAAACTGTTGTCACAAATTCAGAAAGGGGCGAGGCCAATGGTGGTGAAATTGATGCTTTTGTCATAAGTAAATTTAATGATTCATTGAATCAAATCTCCATGGAAACCCACCTGACGTAATTCTTGACTTCTTGCATATTCTTCATGGAAATTGGGGGATCAATACCTGAAGGAAGAAAAAGTTAGACGATATTAGAAGTTGAATTTGTTTGAATGTTGAGTTGAGAGCCCAGCGTCATCAACCTCGTTCCCAGGGGTCGTTCGCTTTCTGACAATATGGCGGTCGCGTCACTAACCCCTGGCATCAGCTTTGGATTTAACGCACGTGATTGGTTGACGGGAAACCGTCAAATATATCCAAGAATGTACCCAAAGAAATTTTCTAAATATTTTGGATCAAACCAGAAGGTTATCTATATCCAGGTTTGATGATTTTTTGTAAAAAGAATTTTAAAAAGCACTGGTTAGTATTTCAAATTGATTATTTTGACTCGTGCTGCCACCTATACTTAGTCCAAGATTCCTGGATTAGCAACCGAAGCTGATTCCAGGGGTTAGTGAGCGAGTGGTCCGAGGTTGTCTGAGCGAACTATACCCCTGGGGACGAGGTTGCAGCGTCATGGATCACTCGATGGCTCTATAGAGCTTGTGCAGGTGACGTCATCTGGGAAAAATCTGCCAAATTGACTGTCAAATTGACGTCAAATGATGTCAGCGACCCACGTGGTGCATTTTGGTCGTCAGTGCAAGTGGAGTGTGTGCACCTTCAACCATGACGCAATCTACACGTGGCGCACTTTGTCGTCGACGTCAGCATGGTGGACCGCCGGTGAAAAGTGACGTCATAATGAGCCACTGCACAAGCTCTATAGACATATTGGGTGAAGTAATGAATAGCAGGAGGAAACCGGTGCCTGGAGAGAACTTGTACTGTGTCAGAAGAAAGTCGCCATCTCTGTCTCATGAAGAATAAGTCTGACTGGGGATCGAACCTGGAATCTCAGTGGTGACAGGCATTGATGTTTCCACTGCACCACTCTGACAGAAAGTAGAATTGATAAATGCTGGTTCACATCTCCTTGAATGAAATAGAAACTGAAGACAAAGATAATTTCATGCCACATTGCTGTCGAATTGGGGGCAGACCCAGGATTTCTTTCAAGGGTGGTCTGAGGATGGCGACCACAGGCAAATGCTGAAGGCCAATGCCCACACCGAGGGGGGTCTGGGTTCTCCCCCAGGAAATTCTAGAAACTATGCTAGAGATGCAATTTCAAGCCAATCCTGATGAAAAATTGTTGGTAGACAACTTGAGCAGAGGGATCCAGATCCCGTGGACTGGCACCTGTCGTAGTGGTCTTATATGACTTATGACGGAACTTACGAAGGGGTACACTCCGGCAGTAGCGAATGGTTCTCAAGGTCTGAGCAATCATGTGCATCTTCTCAAAGTTGATGAGGCCATCGAAGTAGGACTTATTCCCTTCATGAGTGAAGGTCATATCTGCAATAAGACAAATATTGAAATTGACGAGTGAAGACCTGAACACCCACTAAGAGGAGGCAACCAACCTCTATGCTGTATGGCACTGCAAAGAAATGAAGAGCCACACTGGGATTTGAACTGGACGACTTGTGCTTCTTGAGTCCAACGCTCTACCACCTGAACTGACGAGACATGGTCCCACTAGCTGGGCTAGCAGACCTGCGGTTATGGTTCGCTTCAACACTGTGGCGAGTGCATGGCGACCCATCCAACTCATGACCATGCTCCGACATTTTTGGCAAAGACAGTCAGCCTACATCCTCCTTTCTTACCTTTCATGAGTAAGGGCATAAATGGGATAATAGAGGGCTCCATTTTTGCAACCATCAGGCGATATGCCCTGTGATTTCTGGACGGATCCATCAGAGTTTCAAAATCACTAAAAAGTTTCTTGAATTTGCCTGGGAGACGCTGAAAAGTAGAAGATAATGCTTACTGCTCTCATAGTGAGAAACATAGAAGCAACATCAAACCATGTGTTACGGCCAGAAAGCCAAAGGTTGGCCTGTCAGAATGGTGCAATAGAAACATCAGTGTCTGTTGCTTCTGAGGTTCTGGGTTCGATCCCCACCGTAGGATCCACTCTCCATGTGTTTCGCAGAAGGACAATTCTTTATGTCGTGGGCAACTTGGACAAGATTTTCTTTCCATAGTTACCTCCCTCCTTATGTAAACTCGTTGAATTATCCATGGAACTAATGCAGCTAGGCCTATCTTGGTCACTCAGCTCTTGATTCCAAACTTCAAAACTCGATGATGTACATGTACATGGAAAGTTACAATAAGTTTTACGTACCTCCCAAGTTTGTGACAAACGACTGACAGCAGTATTACTAAGGCCCATCACTATTGCATAAAATGAATTCAAGTTCTGATACTCCTTGCAACTGAAACGAGAACAGAACACACGAACAAATCAGTTCGTGTCCGAAAAACAGACTTGCTAAAAAGAAATGGAACAAATGTAACTGTGTGGACATGGAGACAAGGGACTTGTTACTTTGAATACTCACTATGCTGCCAGTTTGATGAATTTCCTCAAAAGCTGCACCCGTTTACCAACCGTCGACGTAAGGCACATTTCCGTGACAACCCAGTATTGCACTTCGTTAAAACGACGTAGGAAGACATCGAGGTTTGTGGTAATTTTCTTAAATTTGTGTCTTCCGAACACAAGGTATATTAGTTCATACTGAAACAGAAGAGAAACTCTCTTAACGTCCAAACATCTAGAATTACTTTTGAGAAACCCAATATTCATTGTACAGTGGAACCTCCCTATTCAGGACAGCTTCTGGACTGACCATGTTGTCTTTTGAGATGTTTCCTGAATACGGAGGTCAAAATGAATAGAAAGGGCTTCTTGGAGACTCGACTTTGGTGTCCTTAGTGAGGGTGTCCTCCAGGCAGAGTTGTTTGCTGAGGACATTTCCATTGTACAGTTATGACGTTTGGGTGGGCCCACTACAATCAACTGCAGATTCAAATGTGGTGTCCCCAGTCCGTGGCCTTGTAATTGAGCCGTGAACTTTCAAATAAGAGGGCCAAGAGTGCCCACCCACAACTCCGTTCGTTGGTCTGCCATTGAGACTCACCTCATGTAAGCACCGATATAACTCCCAGTCATATAGAAGCAGATGATATGCAACTTCCTTCGTACTCATCTCTTCCACAGACATACCTAGTAACATGGTCGGACCATCCTGTTCAGGGAGTGGCGTCTGCAAAAAACAACAAACAAAATGAAATTCTCTTCCGCACCACAGCCCTGTCATGGAAGTTAATCCCGTTTGAGGACAGATTGGGTTGATACTTACGAGAGCATCCACGTGCTCCCTGGGAGAAATGAACAACTGGCCGTTAAGGCTCGTACCAGAGGTCACGGCAAGGTCATTGTTCTTGAACTCAATTCGCTCTGCAAATCGAAAGACAAGATGAAAAGCATATTCGGTCAAAATCATTATACAATGCAGTGCGATGGGGAACCCACAACCCACGCCCATAAGACCTGTGAGACGTGGGAACACAGCAGTGACGTTTTTTTCCCACCAATAAACAAACGACAGTGTCAGCCAACCTACCACCATTCGACTTGACCTCACATAGCACCAAATTATCATCACGGAGACCGATCTTCTCGGCAGCCTGTTGTATTATTTGCTCCACCGTTGCATCCATCCGTAGCTTCAAGGTGGTGTACGTATGATTGGCACAGAAGACTTTGACGATATCTGCAATCAAACAATGGATCGCTAGAACGCTAACGGCAATCCAGGGCCCCTGTGTCTTGACCCTGAAGGCAGTCTTATTGAAGCACTCTGCCCCTACTTTTGGCCCTTTGAGTTCATCAGAAGTGAGTAATCAACCTTTACCGAGGTAGTGCACCACTATCTGGTTGACGTTGACCTTACCTTCGTCGGAAGGTTTGACCGGTTGCCGAGTACCTGACCGGTCATCTTCAGACACGTTATCCTTAGACCCGCGCAGACGTAAGGATCCTTTCATTACTGTCTTCTTAGGGCTGGAGGAGGGATCACTGGAAGACAGAACAATGTGACTCGTTACGGTACTGTTCTTCTCATAACAGCAATGTGTGTTACAAGCTCTGTGATTGGTTGAATATGTTGACGATCATGATCTCAACCTACCGTGATCTCCGTTGCATAATTCTAACAAGATTGGAAGCCTCTTCAGAAAATGGTGGGTGGGCCTTCATGTCATCCAACACAGCACTGTGCAGCTCCTGGAAACAAGAAATGGTCAGAAATGTTTCTGATAGTCGATGGTTGAAAATACTCCAGTAGTTCTGATCTAATAGTCACAATGTTGTGGGGAAAGGCAGAGGATCTCTGACGGACATGTTTGATGGTCATCGCTGAATGCGGAAGAACAATGCTGAAGGTTCGAGAAGCCTACCTCCAAGAATGCTTGTATTGTCCTCTCACTCATAAAGGCCGCCTCCCCGATGACACGGTACCACTCCTTGACGAACTGGATGACACGACGTTTATTGGCAAGTGAAAATTCAGCAGAATCTGATGTAGGTCCCTGAGCAGTTGCTTCTGCATGATAGGTGCAGATAGTCAAGGAGAACAACTCATGAAATGATGTGATCATGTGCAAGGCACCAGATAATCATCCTGGAGTAATCGATGGTTCTGAGGCACTGACTCCATACATCACAACACACAAACCTTCGAGATATTACGGCCAGCAGTTTGACAGCTTGTGCAATGGGACATGGGGGAGAGAGTATTTTAGCATAGGTTACCACACACAAACCCTTGAGGCATTACAGCTAATTTGACAGGCAATGCGAAGGGGAGTGATCAGTATACCAGTATAGGCACCTTTCCTTTATAGGGTTTTCTCTTCTCTCAAAGCATAGTGTTTACATAAGGTAGGCTTCGCTTCGCAGGCACGGATCCAAGGGGGGCGCACCCGGCACACTTTGGCCAACAAATCTGTAAAATCGACCGTGAAATTCTGGAACTTGGCGCATATTTCAATGTTCCTTGCACAGGGCACCCCCTCTTTTCCCAAATCCTGGATCGGCGCGTGCTTCATGATCATTTTGAAAAGGATATTGTGACATAAGTGCGGGGCAGAGGTGATTGTATGGCATGAAGATGACGTGTGTTAGCAGGAAGTCTTCGAGGAAATTATCCGACGTCTCCTCGCTCTTGTTTTCAATACGTGTCTCCAGCAGGTATTCCAGCATCTTGTCAGGAGTACCCGCCATCACCGAATACCTGAAATAGGAAAGGCAGAGTATCAAGTCAAATGCAGACAGTATGGATTCCTGAATTACCAGGGTCAACACAAATGCTTCAACCCTCGTTTGTCTCTGGATGGAGAGGCAGGGACCATAAATGGCCCAAGGTTCTAAGGATGTCTGGGCAGCTAGCTGCACACACAGGTCTCCTGGGTAGCATCCCAAATCATTCGGGTCTATGCCAACGCTCCTTCTCTCGCACTTGTGGAGGGAGCAGGGATGTAAATGGTCCAAGCTTCTCAGGATAAGGGTACAGTCAATTTCTTTGACAATTTAAGGCTTTTCTCTCTTGGTGACTGTACAGAACCTTCGACTTACTTATGATGTGACTGTATAGAACCATCCGAGTTTTTCTTATTCATTGGAATCTTCTCGAGCACCAAGACATCCTGTCCATGTTCCTTCAGCCGCACTGTGTTGGCTTCAACATCCTTGGAATAGAGAAATCATTGGTCTTAGCTTGTAGGTTACGTCATAAGGTAGGCAACAATGGTAAATTTTCCTACTTAAAGCCAACTGGCATGTGAGAACTCTCACTTGGAGATGCGCCTACACTCACCCTCAGGATCCTGTTAAAATCATCCTTGTCAACTCTCAGGAAATGACAATTGTCCTCCCTCAGAACAATCGTGGCAGCCCGCGGAGCATCGTTGACAAGCGCCAGCTTCCCAAAGTCGTCACCTTCGTGGAGAGTGCAAACGACACCTCGACCATAGATGACGACGTTTACTGATCCTTTTAGGATGATGTACCACGACTTTCCTTCGTCACCTTGGTTGAATACTGAAAGACAACAGCATCAAATTGAACCAACTCCTCGTTGCACTCGATTGTTGCATAACATTTACACTTTTGCCCTGAAGTAAGACTAAAGGTGTCATTCCATGTGCAAGTTTTTCAACACTCGGTCATAGAAAACTGGACAATTGCTCTCTATGGAGAATTCGGCTATAGAAAACTTGGATAGTTGCTCTCTATGGGCAACTTGGCCATAGAAAACTGTGGATAGTTGCTCTCTATGGGCAACTCGGCCATAGAAAAGTTATGATAGTTGCTCCCTATGGGCAACTCGGCCATAGAAAACTGTGGATAGTTGCTCTCTATGGGCAACTCGGCCATAGAAAAGTGTGGATAGTTGCTCTCTATGGGCAACTCGGCCATAGAAAAGTGTGGATAGCCGCTCTCTATGGGCAACTCGGCTGTAGAAAACTGTGTATAGCCACTCTCGATGGGCAACTCGGCCATAGAAAACTGGATAGTCGCCTTCTATGGGCAACTCGGCCATAGAAAACTGTGGATAATTGCTCTCTATGGGCAACTCGGCCGTAGAAAACTGTGGGTAGTTATTTTGCCAACGGTCTTTGCAAAAGGAAACCAACAACGGTGAATTGACTTTTGAGAACCAACTTTAATCGAGGAGTGGCTTGAATCACATAGACACTGCACAATACTTACACACAGTGCCAGCTTTAGGGTGCGACTCAAACATGATGACGTTGGCAAGTTCTCGTTTCACCATAGTGGACAGATGGGACAAGGCCTTGATATGCAGCAGTTCATCGTAGATTAACTCTAAGTCTTCCAAAGTGCGATCGTTGGGGCTAAAAGAGAAACGGACCGTAGACTTAGGCTCGCTTTCCATTCACGCGATTTTCACGCAGAGATGCTCGAAAGCATTGTTTGTTTCCATGGCGTTAGTCACCGACAAAGGATGCGGCAACGCACCGCTCGAAAATCACGTGAATGGATTCTTAGCCTTAGACCAATGCAGATATTTGCTGTAAGAATGAGCTTCAACTAACACACTGAAGGACTGAACTAAGAATTCATGACATTGAGTTGAGACCCAATCACCAAATATGGCAATATTGACTATACAGACAATATTGGGGAATAAATGTACAGCAGGAGGAAACTGGAGTGCCCTGAGAAAACTGTACTGTCACAGAGAGCCATCTCATTCCAGGAATCAATCAGCTGCCTCTCGGAGACAAGCTGGACACTCCAACTACTGCAGCACCATGTTCCCCTTTCAACTTACGCTTTCCGTAATATCATTCTCAGCATGGCGTCGGGGCCAATCTGCCCCAACATGGACAGTGTATACTGTAGCTCATCGTCACATTCTTTCTTGTCCGCGTTCGTTGGTAACGTGCCGATTCCTTCATCATCGTCATGGAAGCGGTAGAAAAGGTATTTATCCATGAACTGATGCTCATGGCAAACTGAAAGGTATATGACAGTTGATTTCATTTAAGATTCTTAGCATTTGCCGTGTAATTGTTGGTAGGCCCGAGTATTCTTTCCTCATGCGGACTGTGGATTCCATCAAAATGCACCAGGGAAATCACTGTGTAATTCGGTAGTATGTAAACATTGAAACGTTTCAAAAGAAACGAGCCAAATGAAACGACCCAAAATCTTCTTAAAAATACGAAAAATCATAACAAAAAGCTTCTGCATGATAGGTGCAGATAGTCAAGGAGAACAACTCATGAAATGATGTGATCATGTGCAAGGCACCAGATAATCATCCTGGAGTAATGAGGAACCCGCAGAACTACGCCACGACGTGGCGCTGTCAGTGTAAGACCCGGAAGTCCTATTTTCTAACAGTATTTCCATTTACTTCTTGCCCCAAAATAAACCACTCTCTTTGGTTCAATTTTGATTAAATTACACTGTCCTGTTTCATGTTCAGAGTTCTCCATATATCACTGCTTTGTTTCATCAGAAATGCCACAGTATGCCAATACTGACAACGTCTTTTGGGGAAATTTCCACGGAAAATTGTGTAGAAAAATGTACACATGCTTTGACGACGTGATGTCAACAGCGAAAAAAGTGACGTCAGTACGTCATTCGGGTCTTATACTGACTGCGCCATCTGCAGTCATGCGGGTTCCCCATTGATGGTTCTGAGGCACTGACTCCATATGTCACAACACACAAACCTTCGAGATATTACGGCCAGCAGTTTGACAGGCGGTGCCAAGGGGAGAGAGTATTTTAGCATAGGTCACCACACACAAACCATTGAGGCATTACCGTACAGCTAATTTGACAGGCGATGCGAAGGGGAGTGATCAGTATACCAGTATAGGCACCTTTCCTTTATAGGGTTTTCTCTTCTCTCAAAGCATAGTGTTTACATAAGGTAGGCTTCGCAGGCGCGGATCCAAGGGGGGCGCACCCGGCACACTTTGGCCAACAAATCTGTAAAATCGACCGTGAAATTCTGGAACTTGGCGCAAATTTCAATGTTCCTTGCACAGGGCACCCCCTCTTTTCCCAAATCTCTGGATCGGCGCGTGCTTCACGATCATTTTGAAAAGGATATTGTGACATAAGTGCGGGGCAGAGGTGATTGTATGGCATGAAGATGACGTGTGTTAGCAGGAAGTCTTCGAGGAAATTATCCGACGTCTCCTCGCTCTTGTTTTCAATACGTGTCTCCAGCAGGTATTCCAGCATCTTGTCAGGAGTACCTGCCATCACCGAATACCTGAAATAGGAAAGGTAGAGTATCAAGTCAAATGCAGACAGTATGGACTCCTGAATTACCAGGGACAACGCAAATGCTTCAACCCTCGTTTGTCTCTGGATGGAGAGGCAGGGACCATAAATGGCCCAAGGTTCTAAGGATACCTGGGCAGCTAGCTGCACACACAGGTCTCCTGGGCAGCATCCCAAATCATTCGGGTCTATACCAATGCTCCTTCTCTCGCACTTGTGGAGGGAGCAGGGATGTAAATGGTCCAAGCTTCTCAGGATAAGGGTACAGTCGATTTCTTTTACAATTTATGGCTTTTCTCTCTGGTGACTTCACAGAACCTTACTTATGATGTGACTGTATAGAACCATCCGAGTTTTTCTTATTCATTGGAATCTTCTCGAGCACCAAGACATCCTGTCCATGTTCCTTCAGCCGCACTGTGTTGGCTTCAACATCCTGGGGATAGATAAATCATTGGTCTTAGCTTGTAGGTTAAGTCATAAGGTAGGCAACAATGGTAAATTGCCCTACTTAAAGCCAACCGACATGAGAGAACTCTCACTTTGAGATGCACCTACACTCACCCTCAGGATCCTGTTGAAATCATCCTTGTCAACTCTCAGGAAATGACAATTGTCCTCCCTCAGAACAATCGTGGCAGCCCGCGGAGCATCGTTGACAAGCGCCAGCTTTCCAAAGTCGTCACCTTCATGGAGAGTGCAGACGACACCTCTACCATAGATGACGACGTTTACTGATCCTTTTAGGATGATGTACCATGACTTGCCTTCATCACCTTGGTTGAATACTGAAAGACAACAGCATCAAATTGAACCAACTCCTCGATGCACTCGATTGTTGCTAACAAACACGTCTCAATGATAACCACATTGCATAACATTTACACTTTTGCCCTGAAGTAAGACTAAAGGTGTTATTCCATGTGCAGGTTTTTCAACACTTGCTCATAGAAAACTGGACAATCGCTCTCTATGGGGAACTCGGCCATAGAAAACTGTGGATAGTTGCTCTCTATGGGGAACTCGGCCATAGAAAACTGTGGATAGTTGCTCTCTATGGGGAACTCGGCCATAGAAAAGTGTGGATAGTTGCTCTCTATGGGTACTCGGCCATAGAAAACTGTGGATAGTTGCTCTCTATGGGTACTCGGCCATAGAAAACTGTGGATAGTTGCTCTCTATGGGTACTCGGCCATAGAAAACTGTGGATAGTTGCTCTCTATGGGGAACGTGGCCATAGAAAACTGGATGGTTGCTCTCTATGAGCAATTCGGCCGTAGAAAACTGTGGATAGTCGTTTTGCCATAATCTTTGCAAAAGGAAAGCAATAATGGTGAATTGACTTTTGAGAACCAACTCTAATCGAGGAGTGCCTTGAATCACTTCAAGACTGCACAATACTTACACACAGTGCCAGCTTTAGGGTGCGACTCAAACATTATGACGTTGGCGAGTTCTCGTTTCACCATAGTGGACAGATGGGACAAGGCCTTGATATGCAGCAGTTCATCGTAGATTAATTCTAAATCTTCCAAAGTGCGATCGTTGGGGCTAAAAGAGAAACGGACCGTAGACTTAGGCTCGCTTTCCATTCACGTGATTTTCGCGCAGAGATGCTCGAAAGCATTGTTTGTTTCCATGGCGTTAGTCACGGACAAAGGATGCGGCAACGCACCGCTCGAAAATCGTGTGAATGGATTCTTAGCCTTAGACCAAAGCAAATACTTGGTGTAAGAATGGGCTTCAACTAACACACTAAGGACTGAACTAAGAATTCATGACATTGAGTTGAGAACCAAGTACCAAATATGGCAATATTGACTATACAGACAATATTGGGGAATAAATGTACAGCAGGAGGAAACTGGAGTCCCCAGAGAAAACTGTACTGTCACAGAGAGCCATCTCATTCCAGGAATCGATCAGCTGCCTCTCGGATACAAGCCCGACACTCCAACCACTGCAGCACCATGTTCCCCTTTCAACTTACGCTTTCCGTAATATCATTCTCAGCATGGCGTCGGGGCCAATCTGCCCCAACATGGACAGCGTATACTGTAGCTCATCGTCGCATTCTTTCTTGTCCGCGTTCGTTGGTAACGTGCCGATTCCTTCATCATCGTCATGGAAGCGGTAGAAAAGGTATTTATCCATGAACTGATGCTCATGGCAAACTGAAAGGTATATGACAGTTGATTTCATTTAAGATTCTTAGCATTCGCCGTGTAATTGTTGGTAGGCCCGAGTATTCTTTCATCATGCGGACTGTGGATTCCATCAAAATGCACCAGGGAAATCACTGTGTAATTCTGCTCCAGGACCAAGTTACATCATATGAAAGTCATTTCACATGAGTTGCGAGACTGTTGGTTGATCAATAAGTCTTGTAGTAAGCATCTTTTACTCAGCCTATTTGATAGAGGCCCTCACTTGAAATCAAGTAGTCATAACTCTATTTGGAGTGAAGTTGTAAGTTTGTGATGAAACCCTTCATTGAGACTGACAGTTTGAGAAATTTTCTAGACAGCATGATGGGATCTACTCTATATATTCTTCCTAATGTCCTATGCCCAAGATTAGGAGGTAATGCCTACATTCTAGGATGAAATTCTACCATAAATTGGTTGCCATTTTAGAGATACCAACAAGAAAATAAATGGCTGCACCTTCTATCTGCTCCCCGGAGCAGCCCTACCAGCATTAGAGGGCAACAGAACAGATTGGGGAATCTAGGGTGCAGAACAGCATAGCATACAGAAAATGTACTCATAAAATGAATGATACACCAAGAATTCAAATCATGGGATCATCACTGGCAGCTACGGGTGATTTGTCCCAACTATGTAGATAAAAGATGTTAATGTTTTTGTCTAGCATGGAGAATGCAGCTAGCAATGACCAATCTCCTACTGATATTGACACCCAGCGACAAGAAGTAGCAGTGATTGGTAAGTTGTTTCCAAATTCTGAAGGAATGTGAAAGCCAAGATGGCTGCTCTGGCAGCCATATTGTTTTCTGAGGAAATGGTGAACAGCCATCTGAAACATAATCAATGCTTCATGCGGCTGGTTTCGAAAGAAGGAGCAGAATTAAAGATCAAATCTTTGGACTGAAAAAAAGATAGTTTAACTCTACAACCACCCTACGTAATGTTCAGATACCTACTCAACTCTTTCATTTCTACAAGCAAAATCAAAGAGAACAATATCTTAAACACGGCACACACTCTGATGGCAGGACAGCAACTTATATACAGGTTTCCCACTCAAAACTTGTCTCGGCCATATTTGCCAAACAATATACTCCATCATTCTCTCCCTCTCACCCTTTAAGGGTTGATAAAACAGATGACATGCAGCAGAATTCCCAGCCGAATGCTGAGAAGATGCTGCAATGTGATTGGACGGTAACTCAACACGACACAGCAACAATCGCCGCAGCAACCACTCACCGTGGACAACAACTCCTTCCTCGAGCAGGGCCTGCCACATTCCAACAGCCTGCTGCCGCGAGTGAACATTCTGGAAGGTCATCATCCAGTCGACCATCTCCGTGCCGATCATACAGCGGCGGTATGTGCGTAAATGGAACTTTCTGTCTCGTATCATGTTAGGGTACTTGGTGAGGAGAACGGTACGGATGACGTGGCTGGCGCGGGCGAGCTTCCCAGATGGAATCTGAAAAGATGGAGACAAGTTTTGTTGAGGGAAACTTTTCAGGGTTGGGTGCTTTAGGAGGAAATCCTGCTGGTCAGTGGTGCAATGGATACATCATCTGGTGCATATCAAATCTGAGATGCCAATGTCATGACTGTTATACAGTCTCAAAGTGCCTCACATATTCCCCAGTCACTCCAGAAACCTTCCTAGGGAATCAAGGAGCAGCTCATTCAGTGTTCACTGGATCCTTTCAGACCAGTTCAGAATACAAAGTGGCAACTTGGCCCGGAATCAAACCCCTCATGCTCAATCACTGTGCCACATGCTCCCCACATCAACTTGCCTCAGAACTTCTTTTGTGGGCAATAAAGTTATCATCATCAATATTTTGAGAGTCCACTTGTGTGAAAGCACTGGTTCTTGAACCATTGGATAGCCGACTAGATCCCACCACAGTCTTTCCTCCTGTCCCTCTGACAGAGTGTTCTCCAAATTGCCTATCTGCTCCTGTCCTACAAATACAAGTAATGTCATCAACCAAACTTGCTTTTCTATACTCTCCAGCCATTCTTTCCAAAATGTCTTTTTCCTCTCTCACACTTTCTTCCTTAGATACACCAACAAGACAATGGTGTGTTTTGATACACAGATCTGGGGCCACGTCCCTTCCCTTCTCTTGTGTTAAACTTCCTTTCCTTTCCAAGGTTGAACAGTTACCATCCTTTGTCCTCTTCACAGAGCTCTTCTTCGACAATCTCCTGGTTTCACTCCACGATTTCTCAGAACTCGACCTTGGCAACTTGGTCAAAAGTTTCTTCCACGACATCACCAAGGATTCAGGACCTGTTTTCTTCTTCAGGACTGCAACCTGCGACATCTTTTCAGAATATCCTCCACATCTCATCTTGTCCATCTGCACAACCACATTCACTTCTTCTTTAGGGAGCTGCATATTCCGACTTGATTTTCTGGGTAGGCTCAGGGAATGGGACTGCCCAGCAGTCAAATCCAGGTCCATACACAGCTTTCTGGTGGAATCACGCTCTCTCTCCTTCACCAAGTCCATGTCCTTGCTTGCTTTAGGGTGCTCCAATTCAACCCTCGACTGGCCAGGATAGTCCAATTCTGAACATTTCTTGGTCAAATCTGGCAAAACATTGGGATTCCCTATCTTGTCAGATTCATCACACATTCCAGGAGAACGCCAACCAAATTTTGGCTTATTCACAAAATCAAGTTCATTGCTGTATCGTCTGGTCAAATCCACCTCCATCGACTTGCATAAATCCTCTTCCATGGGCTCGTTCTTGCAAAAATCCACCGCCACAGGTTGTCTTTTGCATAGCTCCAAGTCACCTGACTGTTGCTTGCACAAGTCCACTTCTACACGTTGTCCCTTGCGTACCTCCATTTCCACAGCCTGTTCAGATTCCACAACTCCTGTTTGTTTCAAATCCAGCTGCATCGGTGGACATCTAACAACATTCAATATGTTCCGACCACAATCAACCAGCTGTGCGCAGGGGTTGACCCACAAATCAAAGTCGCTCTTCCCAGCTGCAACACGATCAATATCTTTATGTTTTTGTCTCATTTGATCGAAGTCCGTATCTTGTTTATCTGCAGAAGTTGGAGCAGATTTGTCATTACAAGTATCTTCCAGTGCTGTAGATAAATCACAAGATGGATCCTCTTGTTTCTTAGCCTGCTTCGTAAGTTCACCAGTTACACCAAGACCAGGGTTTTGCCTTCCTATTACCTCCTCCACTACTGGCTTAACACATGACCTGACACTCAGATCCAATGGTTTACAAGATAAATCCAACGGCTTGCTACTTTCCTCCAAACTCGTCTTCCCATTTATAACTGAGTCCAAACCTAAACGTTCCTCTGCAGCTGATTCTAAGTATTTCCCTTGATCCGAAACCAAACATGGTTTTCCAGGTAAGTCCACAGATTTCCTTTGATCTGAAACCAAAGGTGGTCTTCCTGGAAAGTCCACGGGTTTCTTTTGATCCAAAACCAAACATGGTTTTCTTGGTAAGTCCATAGACTTCCTTTTGTCCAAAATCAAACATGGTCTCCCAGGTAAGTCAACAGATTTCCTTTGATCCGAAACCAAACATGCTCTTCCAGGTAAGTCCATGGATTTCCTTTGATCCAAAGTCAAACATGCTCTTCCAGGTAAGTCCACGGATTTCCTTTGATCCAAAGTCAAACATGCTCTTCCAGGTAAGTCCACGGATTTCCTTTGATCCAAAGTCAAACATGCTCTTCTAGGTAAGTCCACGGATTTCCTTTGATCTGAACTCATACCTGGTTTTCCAGGTAAGTCAACGGATTTCCTTTGATCCCGAATCAGACATGGATTTCCAGGTACGTCAATGGACTTCCTTCCATCCGAAATAAAACCTGGCCTCCCAGGTAATTCCTTAGACTTCCATTTATTTGAACGAGAACTGGGATCACTTGATATTTCCCGGGATGTCGACTTTTCCTTTGGCATCAAATCAGAAACATCTTGTGAGAATCTATCATCCTTCTTCTTCAAGTTGTTCTGTGGTATCAGCAGATGGCCTGATGAACTCCTGAAGATGACTTCTCTTGAACTAAAACACTTTGTCCCATCTGACCGAAACGTAGATTTTGTTTTAGAAACGAAGCTCGCAGCATGGGTTGATCTCATTACGGTCTCATCTTTAGAACCTACATTCAGAAACACCGACGTGCGATATTTCGAAGCATTCCTAGAGTGTTCATGAACTGAATGATGTCTCCGCACATTCCTCTGATATCTTGGGCAGTTCAACACTTCCTTAGGATAGGATTTGATATCCGCATCCATCTCCAAACACCTTCTTTCTGATTGTTTCATATCCAAACCACCGACAAGTGCTTCACTACACAGAAATGCTGAGAAAATGTGCAACAACTCAAAGCAACAATGTCGACTAATGATCCAATGGTGAGATGAAAATTGATCGAATTTTAATCCACCGTGTTGTGGGAATGTTGACTGTGTCTCAATCAATGATGTATCCACTTTATGGCCTGCATACTTAGGCAATGAACATCAAATTGATAGACCCAACAGCTGCTCACACACCCTCACACATATTTAAGCAGACAACATCTTTTATGAAGATTTCTGACCATAATGTTAAAGTCCCTGAAGATGACTGAGGGTGGGTTGTCCGTCTTAGCTAGCACCATAATGAAGATGTTTAAGGGGTCACACAGTAGTTCCCAACTGTGACATGCAATGGGGACGTCTGCTGACTAAAGAAAGGAGGCTGCCAGGATCGAAGTTGCATTCAGGCAATGAAAATTCACCATTATATCGGACGAAATCAGATGGTCGTGGCCCGATGCGATCTCTCCTGACTGGACCACCGGTGGAACTTAATTCCGTCCAGGTCAACCTCACTTTGTTTTGAAAGTCAGACCACAAACTCAGAGGTGGCAGACCTTTTGCTTTATGACTCTCTCTGTCTTGGTTCAGAGTCGACTTTGTGTCAGAACCCGATGAAGTTTCATGTTAAAATACAACTTTAACTGTTGATGACTAACAACTGCCATTTAGTACATTACTTTGAAAGAATATGAAACTAATGTAAAGTTGAGGCGCCTTAATACTTGACAACTTAACATTCCCAAACTCCCAAAGGGAGTATTACGAAACAAAAATAGCCAAAATCATTATGACAGCGATGCTTTTAGTATCCATTAAACAGTGTTGATCTATTTTTGGAAAATTCCCACAGGCCGCCGGCTGATGTATATGAATAGTTTTAGCATTAGTGGATGTGCCGGTCTTCACCTTTTTACCCCGGTGTTCCCACGAGTGTTAACCATTTTTGGATTCGACACCTCAGCATCTCAAAATGATGCAAAGAACACACTGAGATTATAAACGGATGAGAATATTCCTCATATTGAGATACTAACTGGAGTGATTGGAGCAGCAGGGTTGAATGGTGATTCGTTCTTGCCTGTCTGAGTCTTCCCACCAGGGGGCACTTTGGAGGGGGAGGATGTGGACTTTGGCATGTTTGAATTCTGGACTCCTTTCTTTGTTGTGTCTGAAAAAAAGAAGATGGAGCTTTCAGCATGACATGCACTGATGCATCCTGACCCCCAAATGACAACAGCGGGCGGGGCTTTATAACCCATGACTTCCTGCCACCGGTACTCTGTGACTTCATTCATGAAACATGAAATTACTCACCTGATTTTTGTAATGTTGGTAAAGGAGTAACGACCCCTTCCATGTGCTGTTTGTACCTCTGCAATGAGAGACAAATGAAGGGTAAATCAACGGCTGAGCATCACCACTCCCCCTCAAAATGATGAGGCAGAATCTCATCCGCAATCAGTGGCAGGTTGTTCACTGTTGGGTAGAGCTCTTACTTCAACAAACGATCCTCCCACTGATCTCAAGTAATGATACTGTCTTTTGACCATTGTAGGACAGGCCAGTTTTGAAACGGCATAGTATGTGACCCTCCACAGCAAAACCAGTCACATGTCGCTCAGAAGGTAAGCCGCAACAAACTGAGAGGGCACCAGAAGAGAATGGAAGAAATAGATTATTTCAGATTTCATAACAGACAGACAAAAAAAGTGACAAACATTTGGTCTCAACCTGCCAAGCTAAGAGTGACATGCGACTGGTTTTGCGCTGGAGGGTCACATATTTATACGTGTAGGCCTACATATGTAGGAGAAGGCCAGAGTCCTTGATGAATCACTGGAGATTCAGGATTCACCATCGCTTGCTCGTTGAAAGCGACAAGACGGTAATAATTTTGTTTGATGGAACGCAATCGGGGGCGAAGACAGATGGTCTCACACCCGGCATGAGAGGATTTGAACCCATCACTTTCATTAACGACAAGTAAATTTCCCCGGCCTGAGGCAGCCTGTTTTTGCTTCCACCCACGTGCGGGTGAAAAAGGAATATTGCCCAATCAACAAGTGAATATCATTCTTCCTCCCGCAAGAACACAACCCCCTCAAAGGGGATACCATTAAGACAGATTACAGTATAAATACTGTAATGTGATTACTTGCCGAGGGCTGAACACCCGATAATGGCACGCCCGCACAGTTCATCTTTTTACTCTCATTCAAACTATCCTTCATTGTTATGGCTGCTTTTGAAGGGAATTTCACATTATCAGTAACGAGCATGTCGATGACAATATTCTTGGTGTTGACATCAGGTGTTCTTATGAACTTTGCAATGGTTAAAAAAACTGAACTCTAATTTTAATCTATAGAATAGCAAATGTAAATAGATGAAGTGTTCAGCGACTGCCACGATTCTCTTGCTGAGCTGACATTCAATTATGCCCCTCGAGTGATGATGCTGTCACAGATACTGCCAAATTGATTAATCCATTACTTGGACAGTGCTGCCACTTGTTGAGCAGTGACATCACTCATGGGACTTTAGAGTAAATGGGCAGTGCTGCCATCTTTTAAGTAGTGAGATCACTCATGGAACTTTAGAGTAAATAGGCAGTGCTGCCATCTTTTAAGTAGTGAGATCACTCATGGGACTTTACAGTATAACCAGTGCTCCCACCTGTTAGGTAATGACACCACTCATGTGAATTTACAGTAATAATGAGACAGTGCTGCCACCTTAAAGTAGAGGTATTATTCATGGGACTTTAGTAATAATCAGACAGTGCTGCCACCTGTTGAGTTGTGACATCACTCATGGGACTTTACAGTAAATGAACTTAATGCACTTAAACAACCAGTACCGGGTACATTTCAATATCTTACCTGTAATTCCACATGACCAACGGTCACAATGGAAGGCTTTGCATGAAGCAAGCAATATTCGCCAGACTTCCCTGGTATCATTTTTCCAATCAGTGCATGTCCTAATATCAAAGGTATTCACTCCCATTCAAATCCATTCGAGTAGTCCTTTGAATCAAGTCCTGGCATTATATCACATTAATCAAGAGATCTGACCAGATACAACACAAAATTGTCCGTCAAAACCTGATAAAATGCGGAATCGTCCATCATAAACTGAAGATGATCTGATTAAATCTCGCCTGATATGTACGCCATCAATGTTTTTATTCTCTTCAACGCACTGTTACGTCCACAAGAAACCTGTCCTCATCCGATTTTGGACGGTCTACACAGTCAGAAACCTATTGAGAATATACATAACCTGGGGTGAAATGAAGGTTGAAGGCATCGGAGGACAAGCTTTGGACAAGAGTGGAATAAATCATAGAAAGATAGATATCAGTGAGGTTAAGGAGCATTTTATGACTCTGTCTCCGACTTGAACTTTAAAATGGATTTGGAGGAAGGCAACAATTACCAGAAGTACTCCAATCTGAGAAGCATAAAATTCCGAAGTAACTCTGAACACAAACCAGAGATGCACCAGCAGATTTAGCATTGCATGACTGACATGACTTCACCTCAATCAATCCTATTTGAAATTTACCACCAGAAACGCTACAATTTTCCAAACGTGGATTTTGACTCGCAGAAAATGACAGCCATTGTCTAAAAAATCACTAACATGAAGGCCTAGATCATCTCGATATACACTGATAATATACAAACACAAACAGATCCT
>NMRB01001406.1:154778-170346 GCA_002633025.1 Notospermus geniculatus
TACTGCTCTACATAACATCACTGGTCTCCTTGTGAATACTCCTCCCCCCCCCCCAAAAAAAAATCCTCAATGACCTTGCCACTTCTTTCTTTTAATCAATTAACCATCCTCTTCCATCACGGCCAAGGTCAGAAAAAATCTCATCATCTCACTATGGATGATCTAATAACGTCTGGCATTACGGGAGTCTTGAGTGATAAGTATGAGAAGACAGGTCAAGCCAGTAGCTCATTAATTAATCAGAATTAATTGAAAGTGACTTCTGTGTAATGCACATGGTTGGCAGTTTATAACTGAACAACAAGTCGGTTGTGATTCGTTCAAGGTCCCACTTCATTTTGCTGCCTACTGGTTAAGCCCCTTCCACACTATGCAACGTGACTCGTTATGACGGGATTATTCTGTTGCGTGGTGAAGTGTGGATACCTTTGCAACTGGTCAGCAGCAGTAGCACGACTTGGTCGCCGGTGACTGAACGTGTTGAGTCTCCTGCAAGGAGGAGGGTAGGCCTAGAGGAGTGGACGTATGCCAAATTCTCCTTGGAATGCAACAATGGGCTACAACTTGTTGCATAGCAAGGAACCCCTGGTCGTATGAGTCAGTTGCAAATCTCCCACCATGACAAGACGATCACATCACAATGAGTTGCACAAGTGTGGACATGTCCTTAGACGTTCAACAAAGTCGTACCAAGAGACACTCCGCCTCTTCTTTGCCATCAAAATGATGTTCAGCATTCTGCACAGAGACAGGCATCTCCAAATAAACATCGCAAATTCCCAACAAACAATACACTTCACAGGCCAAATTAATTGCCAACAGTTAAGCACTGAGTTTCTCCCATGATTAGATGCAGTAATTATGTTCAAAATTGCTGAGGGCTGCACAAACGCCCTTGACACAGTTTTTCACAGAGTCAAAGTCATACAAAATTTGTGTCCCACTGACAGAATCAATACCTCCTCCATCACCGGGTACTCTGAATGGCCGCGTCGCCCATCATACCAACATATTCTAAGGTTGGCTGCTGTACATTGCTATATTTTATTTCTTTAGGAAATATTGGCTCATTTTTCAGAGTCAATCACAGACACTCCGTCTCAGACGCAGCCGTTGTCAACTTCATCTCATTTATCACCAGGAAATGAACTAAACCAGCCGAGCTGATAAACTGATTGGCGGCAAATTCACATGGAACTGTAAAACTTCAACTCTTTCCAAAGGATGACCTTGACTTTACCACTGACCTTGACTCTGTTCATCCATGACCTTGACGTAACTCTTTCCAAAGGATTACCTTGACCTTTACCAGAGTGACCTTGACATTTTTACCAATGACCTTTGACTGAACTCTTTCCAAAGGATAACCTTGACCTTAACCAGTGACCTTGACTTTGTTCACCAATGACCTTGACTTACAATTGTTTCCAAAGGATGACCTTTACCTTTACCAATGACCTTGAACTTACTCATGAATGACCTTGACCCTGGCTCTCTAATATGATTCATTTCACCACAGAAGCTTTGAATGATAGAGGTCAACAAAGAACTATACATTGAACACAATATTGATTTTGTGAGGTCTGTGATCTTGTATGAGGTTTCCTAAAGGAATTCTTTACAAGTTGAACTTCAAACAGGTCTGATCAGTAACGGACGACGACGACGACGACGACGACGGACGACGACGGACGACGGACGACACACCATGAGAGAAGCTCACCTCACAGAGGTGAGCTAAAAAGCTTTAGTGAAGACAGGAACCCAATATGTGAGCAAATAAAGGGTTAAGAACCAGTCTGCAGTTTGAGTTCACCGACCTCCCCAAAGCTATAACTGAGTAATGAACACCTGATGAAAACAGACTTTCATTAATTTATATCGCATAAAATTAACTAAGCATTAAATGAACTTGCTCGGGGCGAGCATTTGACAATTTCACGTTAATAGATGGTTGATTACTCTTTCATGTTAATAAGGTTGAGATGTTAAAAGGCATTCCATTAATTTGGTGTTTGTAGATGCCCAGAGACGGCAGAAACTGCAATCTTACGATGAAATGTGACCTCGAATGGGAGGAAAGGAAAGGAGTAGTTAGCCTCTGGGGACCAGATTGCAACTCAGGGTCTAGAAGGTCTGGGCTGCCATCTGTTGTTCACATTGAAAACTAACAGACACTGGGAACTTCTGTGCTAGCTCTTCGCCACATTGGTTGTTCCACACAATTTGATGTACTTGACATCTCTGATTTTGTTTTCAGTCTTGATGTAAGGGTAAACGGAATCATAAAAGCCCAAAACATGAGACCTAGGACCAGAATCTGAAGGGTCGAGAGTGATGCTGCAGCCGTGGAGAAGGATCAAGGGGGTCAAGATGGTATGCTGTTGACAGCAGCCACTGCCGTTTACTCACCTCCCATAAAACCTTGAAATCTCGGCGTTCGATTCGTAGCAGTTCACAGTAATCTTGGGTTATCACAGTTGCGTTTCGTGAGGCGTGTTGTTTAAGATGGATTCTCCGAATGACGTCCCTATTCCCAGGGTGCATAGCGTGTAGGCATCCTAAAAGTAGAACCAAGTTAAGTATAAAGTTAATAAGGTATGGATAACAGCAGTTCAAAGTAACCCCAAGAGTCACAGGGAGACTGAGAAGTCCCATTTGGTCATCGTGAATCTAGCATGCAATCTGAAAAGCAAAATGGCAACAGCCAAATAGCAGTGTGGTCTTTGAAATACCGCTACTGAATCTAAACCTGAGTGCCAAATTTGGCAATACAGTCGAACCTCTCTATTAAAGGAGCTGGACGTCCAAGTTGTAAACACTCACTCACTGGTTCTCTATCCACGCGACGCCTGCGGTGCTGCCACCTATTGTCGGTGATATGTACCGACGTGAATATCGTGAGTGAGTTGCATTGGACCGGGCACCAGTCTAACGATCACGGGGCGCTACTGGTGCTGCCACCTTCACGAAGGAATAAAACTAGTTTGCTGGCCACTGTTTGTAAACAAACCAGTTTGTTTACAACTTGGACGTCGAGCTCCTTTAAGGACACCTTCGGGACTGACAAATGCTGTCCTTAATTGAGAGGTGTCCTGATTACAGAGGTTGAAATGAATATTAATGACCAGTTTGGGACTGAACATTGGTGTCCTGATTAGAGAGGTGTCCTCCTGGCAGAGGTGTCCGTTAAGGGAGGTTCCACTGTATTAACTTTATAGACAAAACTGGTCGAATTCAAGGTAGTGCAGGAGGAAACCGGGGGGCCATATTTATGAAGCCTTCGCAACTTTGCGTTCACGCAAATCTATTGTTTGGCTGCACATGCCCTATTGTTCACTGACTGCCGTACAATAGATTTGCGTGAACGCAAAGTTGCGAAGGCTTCATAAATATGGCCCCTGCGCTGTCAAACAGTTTAAACAGAGTCGCCATTTGTACATGAAGAGCGAGTCCGACCGGGGATTGAACCTAGAACCTCAGAGGTGACAGCCACCATTGTTTCCCCTGCATCATTCTGACAGCCCAAACAGCCATCACACAGAAGCATGAAGTAACGTCTGAATATTGTTGAATCTTCTGTCAGATTGCCGTGGAAACGTGTCGGCGACTTTGACACATGAATTTGAGGCGAACAACATCTGATCAATACCCAGACAACACTTGATGCTGGCAATACAAACAAAATTTCGCCTCAGGTTCTATCAGCAACATCGTACATTCAATAAAATACGAAATTGGAAATCTGGTGGTACAAGTCTCGTCACTCAGGCAGACTGCGGGGTACAAGACCCATGATTGCTCTGGTAGCCAATGAAAGAAGATATGACTAGACTAAGACTGACTTTGACGTCGTTCAAGATCTGTTGAGCTATCCACGTGCCATCATCATCCCTACTGAGTCCCTTACAATGAAACCCTCGCCATGTTCCAGGTCTTACCGATACAATGTTGAGACACAGAGCAGAGTGCAGTGAGTTCTTAAACTTGGCTCAATATTGCCTCTTTCATATTTGGTGATTTGCATGTAATGTAGGAGGAAACAGCAGTCCCTGGATCAAACTATGCCACCGAAGAGAGTCGCTCTCGCAATCAAATGAGTATTTGATCCAATCAGGAATCAAACCTGGGATCTCAGACGTGACAGGTGCTTGATGTTTCCACTGCACCACTCTGGCAGCCCAATATACAATGTTCAGTTCAGATGCGAAATTGAGTGTTGTTTTCTGAAGCTTTCTATCGTCGTCACTAGTATGTGAAAATCCAAAGAACAAGAAAGCACAAAAATAGTGCCAATGGCACTGTGCCCGCTTGGCTTGAAGCACAGTGGTGGGAATCATCAGCAACCCCATAAAAGCCATTTAGGTACAAACATGCCAAATTGCCATATTAATCTCTTGACTAAGAACATGCAAACCATTAGAAAAAGTGCCAATTTCGTTATTTCAGGTGAACTTTGACCTCTGTGACCTTGAAAAGTAGGTCAAATTAAAAACTCGCGTACTATATCTTATGTATCCTTATTAGATATACCCATGAAAAAAATTTGACAAAAATCCATCTCTTGGTTATGGAGAAATAGCACTTTCAGTGATTTTGGTTTTGGCCCCCTAGTGGCAAAGTGAAGAATCAGATTTCACCGAAAGTTTGTCTGTAAGTTGCTATAACCTAGAGGTACATGTGTACAAAGTTTCAACATGATAGTTCAAACCATTACCAAAATATAGCCCTTTGAAATTTTTCACAAAACGCCCCCTGGAGGCCAAAATAGGAATCCAATCGTGCTCAAAATCGAACTCGACCTAGATCTTAGGTCCATATATAGACCCACCGAAGACCAAAAAGATTCGTCAAAAAATAAAGGCGCTAGAGCGCTAACAAACCAAAAGTTTACGGACGAAGCGCCGTACCGCCGAACCGCCGTACGGACTAACGCACGACAGACCACCACTAAATGACCCCAACCACAGCATAAGCCCTGCTGGGCCTTGCGGCCAAGCGGGCTAAAAATTGACACACAAAATGATAAATATCACGAAGTCAACTTCCAGAATCTTGCGAATTTTTGACCCCAACCGGGGTCTTCCTCAGGCACTTTTCAGTTGGAGACCAGTCTTTTCTGGTCTCTCCAACTGAAAATTGCTTGAGGAAGACCCCGGTTGGGGTCGAAAATTCGCAAGATTCTGGAAGCTGACTACATGTACTTGATATTTATCACTAGTATGTGAAAGCCGACATAGCTAACCACGCTAACATGCCGAGAGATGTATGATCTTTTTCCTCTATCAATCACTTAATCAGAATATGAATAATTGATTAAGATTGAAATTAATTACAATAATTGGAAAAGAAAATTACTCCACCGGGTCATGTAACATGCAAAAACTCGAACGAATGCCAGTACATCAACTGTATGCAAATTGTCAGCCATAGCTTGTGACAGGAAGAAGTTCTCGTCTACATCAAATGGTATTGACTCTTAGATATAGGGTACTAACAGAGGAAACAAAGCTTTCAACCATCCCTTCCAATGATGATAAACAAGAGGCTTGTTGGCCATGTACTCAACTAATGGTAACAAGAGGCTTGTTGGACATGAGCTCAGCTGATGATAACAAGAGGGATGTTGGCCTTGTGCTCAGCTGATGGTAACAAGTGGTGTGTTCGATATGAGCTCAGCTGATGGTAACAAGAGGCTAGTGGGACATGTGCTCAGCTGATGATGACAGGGGTCTATGAGCTGAGTGATCTGCCAATGATGAGAGACATTGACTGAGCCTGGTCAAGAGACTAGGCTTCATCAAGTGGATCTGACAAAGAGAAGTCGAGGGAACGGCTTAGAACGCGCAAAAATATGAGGGTTGTGATATCATTAGGGAGGGCACCTACCAGAAGTATTAGATAGGACAGTCTAAATACGAGGCAAGGAATAGAACAAACTCTAACAAGAAACTCATCAAGATTGTCCACGAGTCAGACACTGATGTTGAAAGAAATATCGGGAAAATTGACGAGAAGAAAAAGCACGGTTACCTGCATCCAGAAACTCATCAATGCCAGTCACAGAAACGTGTTGTCGGAATCCCAATGAAGCTATGTCATGTCAGGTGATGGCAGGCATTGATATCGGGGATACCGTACCTCAATGACGTTAGTTGTCAGGGGAAACACAGATCATGGGAAAAACTCCACGTATATAAAAACCGAGGTATACCCATCGTGCCCATATTTGGCACTGTAGCACATTAGCGTAGATACTGGGAGTGACGTTTTTCGTCATAAATGCAAATTTGCGTACAAAAGAATAACAATTATATCCTATTCCGTTAGCAGAGGTAATAAAGGTATGATGGCGCCAGAAAAATATCCTGTGGCAAATGTATTGTGTTTCAACTTCTGAAAGATAAACCAAAACGTAGGCGTGCGGTTGTGGTTCCGATTAAAGAAGAACAATGTTTTATGTGTTCACTAATAGACACGCATATTGCTGTAGTTTTTCTTCTATGGATGAAACGAACAGGAGGAATTATTGATGACTCTGTCATCTGCGTCTTCAGGATACGGTGGGATCATATGCATGATGTCGACTCCGTTAGAACGGCAGGGATATCCCCAATTGTTGAGCCGCAGTTAGTGGATTGAGTAGTGAGGAAGGAGAGATACACCCTCATAACTTCAACCTCAAACGTGTGGTGAAAGAGTCGTCAACAGTACAGAGTTTACTCCTACAGTTCGAGTTAATGAGTATAGTGGAATGTCCCTTTGGGGATTGGATAGGTCTGCCTGGAGGCCACCTCCATGTCAAGGACACCAAGTTCAACCTTGAATTTGCAGTTTCCATTCAATCTAGCCCCAGAGGTCAAATGCTTTGTCGATTCGAGATCACATGAGATTTTGATCAGTACGCTCCGACGTCAAGAGTGCCTCTGTAGGCCTACATCAGAACACCTCTCAATTGAGGACATCTCTCAATTAAGGACACTTTTCGAGAGTGTCCTCAAGATGTTCCACTATGCTAATGCTTGAACCTGTCATTTCTCTACGCTGAGACTTGAACACTCTGACAATCACAATATCCTTGAGCTATTGAAGACACACCAGAGTTGAATGACAAAACCTACTCTACACGAGCTCAAGTTATTGAAGACATCAGCTGGTTTCAGCTAGCTTCAGTCATAAAAAGCTGCATTGTGGGAACTTGGTGTGCAATAAAAGCCAAACACAGAGTGAATTTTGATCCATTTTGCAACACAGCACTTCAGATGGTATGCAACACCACGCAACACCAAAACCTTCAATTGCTCGTCAGCTAAAAAATCCATCTGCATAGAAAGGCAATTGATGGAACTGAAAACGCATTTTTCTAAACTGGCAGATCATTGGCACCTGACGGCGTAAATCTCTCCTGGGGAATTGGTATCTGAAATTTGATGAGCTAACACTGACACGCGTATCAGATAAGTATTCGTCTCATCTTGAATTTCCATAGAGAGTTAGGGTGGATATGACTGAAGGACACCCACGTTCGGAGATAGGAAGACGATACCAAACTTACAACCGTTTTTTTCTCAAACAGGGAGGCTCAAAAAACGAAGAGGAATTAAGTTACATTCCCGAGTATTTCAAATGATTCTGAATAGGCTCAACAGCTACAGTACAGGTCACAATTGACATCCCAACGGCTTCGCGTAAGTTACTCGTAAGTTACGAGTAACTCACGGCTTTGGTTTCGCGTAACTTACCGCGTAATTCGCCAAAATCGCGTAACTCGCCTCGTAAATCACTGCATAGCTAGCGAAATTCGCGTAACTCACCTCGTAAGTTGCGCGTAACATAGCTCGTGAGTTTTTGCGTAAGTTACGAGTGACTTACGAGTAACTTACGCGAATTTAGGGATGTCAATTGTGACCTGTACTGTAAGCTGAATTCTTTTCTTCTCACAAGCACATAAAGTCAAACAATTAAACCTTCTGTGGTACACATCAGTCATGAGTCCAACACCCACACAACAAACTAACACAAAAATCTAACGAACGCGGCCTTCTTGAGGTGTTGGTCGGTAATACAATTAACTTCCATTATCCAATCTATATCCTTGGTAACACATCAGCACTTTTCATAGTTTTCGCTCCTCAAGATTGACAAGTTGGAAAAGGTGAGAGTGACGGCAACTGAAGTGCTGGTGTTGCCCCCTGTTGGAGTTCTGGCACATCAGAAGAAATCAGCACTGAGGGAGTAGTGTCTAGTTCTTCAAAAATAACATTCCTTCATCTTCATCAGACATCTTTATCTCTGGGTCAAAGGTCAAGGTCTCAAAAGGTCAAAGTAAAGGTCAAGTTATCAAGGTTAAACTAAAGGTCAAGGTATCAAGGTCAAAGTAAAGGTTAAGTTATCAAGGTTAAAGTAAATGTCAGGTTCTCAAGGTCAAAGTAAAGGTCAAGGTCTCAAGGTCAATCATCGACTTATCACAACCTTACCTCTACATTCCCAGTTTCTGACACATGGACACTGACGGCCCCGGACAAGATGGTGTACCAGTTAGTCCCAAGATCTCCCTGCCGGAACACTGAAAAGAGAAAGAAATCGGTGCTGTTTTGAAAATGCCCAGCATGGAATGACGACAAGAAATTTTCTTGAAGAGAACGTCAGGAACATCTGTAAATGAGACCAGGGCAGAACAATATACATGTACAACATCACCTGCGACAGCTACGATATGACATTATCTGACCTTTACATTGAGGACTGAATACGGCATTTAGAAGACATCAATGTCTTCAGAGCTTTGGGCGACTTCCCACAGGATCAGGACATCAAGAAGATACCAGCATGGTAGAGAGTCCCTCAAGGCGGTATGAAAGTGTAGAAAGGATACTGTGTTGGCATTCCTCTTAATCATGAGTTTGCTTGAAATCTGGGGTTCCACCTGCCTCCAGGTGCCCAAACCATCCACCGGACTAACAGTGTGGTAAACAGTCCCCGATCAGGCACATGCAAAATGCAGAGCACCGGTATTTTTCTTATGAGGTCATTTGAAGTCCAGATCATCACGTATCACCTGATACCCACACCATCCCCCACTCACAATGTCTAACAGTCCCCCACGGGGACATGCAGCGTGCTGAGGGATTATAGTATTCTCCTTTAGGCCTAGAAGTCTGAGTTGAGAGCTGTAGGAGGAAACCGGAGCTCCGGAAGAAACCTCTGCTGTCAGAGAGAGTCATCCTGTTTATCACATGAGTAGGCTTACCAGATCAGACCAGGAATCAAACCCGCGACCTCAGAGGTGATAGGGAATAGATGTTTCCACTGCACCACTCCGACAGCACTTGGCTATCGCTCTCTCCTCATGACCTCATGAGGTCGTTTGAAGGTGGAGTTTCCACCAACCTCCCGATTCCCAAACCAGCGTCCACGGCCGCCATTTCATGTTCCACACGGGTCAAGGAAGTCGTCCATCAGGCGTTCACTCTCACACGAAATTAACGCATTAATTACATCGATCATTAGATGAAGGTTACAAGTTTTCATTGTGCGGTCACGCAGCGTTTGGCGGTTTACACCCAACGCCGACTGCAACCTTAGCAATACATCATAAATTTCCCTCTGAATGCAATATTTCAAGATCAATATCACCATATAGTGTGGGGCCGTGGAACATTGACATCGCTCAAGGCACTGACAGGAGACAGCAAGGTCCAAATGTATGAAAATGAAACTGCATATTGTTCAGCTCCAGCCAGGGTTTTTTACACGACCTTATGAGCTAAGTCAAGGTTGAGTTCCTATATCAAGGGGCAAAAGTAACCGGAATGCTTCAATAAGACTGTCTTGGACTGCTGTCCCTTGTTACTGCTCTACATAACATCACTGGTCTCCTTGTGAATACTCCTCCCCCCCCCCCAAAAAAAAATCCTCAATGACCTTGCCACTTCTTTCTTTTAATCAATTAACCATCCTCTTCCATCACGGCCAAGGTCAGAAAAAATCTCATCATCTCACTATGGATGATCTAATAACGTCTGGCATTACGGGAGTCTTGAGTGATAAGTATGAGAAGACAGGTCAAGCCAGTAGCTCATTAATTAATCAGAATTAATTGAAAGTGACTTCTGTGTAATGCACATGGTTGGCAGTTTATAACTGAACAACAAGTCGGTTGTGATTCGTTCAAGGTCCCACTTCATTTTGCTGCCTACTGGTTAAGCCCCTTCCACACTATGCAACGTGACTCGTTATGACGGGATTATTCTGTTGCGTGGTGAAGTGTGGATACCTTTGCAACTGGTCAGCAGCAGTAGCACGACTTGGTCGCCGGTGACTGAACGTGTTGAGTCTCCAGCAAGGAGGAGGGTAGGCCTAGAGGAGTGGACGTATGCCAAATTCTCCTTGGAATGCAACAATGGGCTACAACTTGTTGCATAGCAAGGAACCCCTGGTCGTATGAGTCAGTTGCAAATCTCCCACCATGACAAGACGATCACATCACAATGAGTTGCACAAGTGTGGACATGTCCTTAGACGTTCAACAAAGTCGTACCAAGAGACACTCCGCCTCTTCTTTGCCATCAAAATGATGTTCAGCATTCTGCACAGAGACAGGCATCTCCAAATAAACATCGCAAATTCCCAACAAACAATACACTTCACAGGCCAAATTAATTGCCAACAGTTAAGCACTGAGTTTCTCCCATGATTAGATGCAGTAATTATGTTCAAAATTGCTGAGGGCTGCACAAACGCCCTTGACACAGTTTTTCACAGAGTCAAAGTCATACAAAATTTGTGTCCCACTGACAGAATCAATACCTCCTCCATCACCGGGTACTCTGAATGGCCGCGTCGCCCATCATACCAACATATTCTAAGGTTGGCTGCTGTACATTGCTATATTTTATTTCTTTAGGAAATATTGGCTCATTTTTCAGAGTCAATCACAGACACTCCGTCTCAGACGCAGCCGTTGTCAACTTCATCTCATTTATCACCAGGAAATGAACTAAACCAGCCGAGCTGATAAACTGATTGGCGGCAAATTCACATGGAACTGTAAAACTTCAACTCTTTCCAAAGGATGACCTTGACTTTACCACTGACCTTGACTCTGTTCATCCATGACCTTGACGTAACTCTTTCCAAAGGATTACCTTGACCTTTACCAGAGTGACCTTGACATTTTTACCAATGACCTTTGACTGAACTCTTTCCAAAGGATAACCTTGACCTTAACCAGTGACCTTGACTTTGTTCACCAATGACCTTGACTTACAATTGTTTCCAAAGGATGACCTTTACCTTTACCAATGACCTTGAACTTACTCATGAATGACCTTGACCCTGGCTCTCTAATACGATTCATTTCACCACAGAAGCTTTGAATGATAGAGGTCAACAAAGAACTATACATTGAACACAATATTGATTTTGTGAGGTCTGTGATCTTGTATGAGGTTTCCTAAAGGAATTCTTTACAAGTTGAACTTCAAACAGGTCTGATCAGTATCTCTACTGTCATGATGAGACGACTCTCAATTATCATGTTTTTTGAAGGGTTAATCTAATATTTTATGCACACATGATCACAATAACAAAGTGAAAGCTTTAATAGCCACTTTGGTAACTCGGCCTGAATCAATATCACCAGAAAATAATACGTTATTTAACGAGCCAGATTGACCTTTATGAAATGTCACAACATATTGAACTCATTATGTTTTTATTGATACATTAGTTAACTGATGGCTATGTAAATCCACAATCATTTCACCAACACTGCCCTGTATGCCGGGATGAATAAAGTGAACATTTCATGTGTTGGCAGAATTGCCCATAGAAACTTCCATGCCTTGTCGGACCTGATGGATAACTCTGATATGATGCAGGAGTCCCTATGCTCGGACTAACACCCCCAAACTCAACTAACTTATCATTTTCAAGAACAGTTGGTTTGAGGGCAATATCACTGAATAACTGAATGAGGACCCCGGATCCTTCATCTTGTGGTAATCCATGGTTCACATCACTCCTCCCAATATCACCAAACAGGTTCTCCTTTAGACTGGTACCCGATCTTCTGGGCAGCTTGCATTCGAAGACCGGTGAAACCAAATGATCTGAGCCGGAATTCCGGCTCATGACGTCATTCTACAGCATTCAACAGCAATGCATTCCCCCGAACTAAATATAGACCAGCGGGCGCCATGATGGTTTTATGCATTTGCTTGCGTTTGTCCTAGTATTTTTAATCAGGACAGTGTTCGGTCTAGTTCTCCTTTCAAAACTTCACCACAAATTTACCAATTCGAAATGGGTCTAGTTTCAAAATGTCATTACCACAAGACACGTATGTAACGTGATGCTATACTAAACAGCACAACATCTGGTATCACCAATGAAGCATAAACATCCAAGAACCCTTAGGATAACATGAAACAGAACGAAATATGATAGATTCATCTATTTACCTTCAGATAACAAATACCACTGCCTCAGGTTCACTGTAAGATATGAAGAATTCCTAGTGAACACAAAATATGATTTCAGCCCCTGAAACCAAATGTTCATCCAAAACTTCTCTCATCTTTTGCAGATTTTCTACGTCATTAAGCACCTGATGAACCAGATAATCAGATCAGAAATGCAAGATTTACAACCCGGGCTTCTTCTCCATTCAATATTGACCATTAAACACGTAAATCTTGTTCGATGAAACTTTCCATCTGCCAGCGATCCACCGCCATTCCCAACAGCTTTGTCTTCAGGGTAGTTGGTTCCAGTCAGAATTCCTGTCGACAGGTTTTCCGGGGATCGGAAAGGCATGTTGGACGTGTTCACACCACCTCCATATTCACAGTTGGCTGTGGCTCGGACTTCTTTGTTGTCCGACAAAACCAGTCGTCTCTCGGAGATCCACCACCGCCGTCCCCCACAGCTTTGTCTTCAAGGTTGTCGATTCCGGACAGAATTCTTGTTGACTGCAGGGTCAACAGTGGACAGGTGTGTAGGATGTGTTCAGGGGTTTGCTCACCACCTCCACATTCACAGTTGGCGTGGACTCCTAGTCTCCCCAGATGTTTGTTCAGTCAGCTGTGCCCAACCTGGACCCAAAAACCATATCAGCTGGTCCGAACATTAACCATATTAATTCCACTGAGAAATGACAAGCTGATGCAAAAACAATCAATCAATTAACGATTTGTGATTGATCCGACGTCATTTTCCCTGACAAATCAAACTCCCACCATTACACATGGATTAGAGTTTTTCCCCAACAGCTCAATTTTCAATCAATCTGGATGAGGAGTGTATTAAATCTTTCTTCGTGATGAAGTTCTGAGGTCGGTTTGCAAAAGTACGAACACTGGGTCCAGCAGTTTTGGAGAGGGGGGGGGGGGCAACCCCAGTGGGCAAAAACCAGCTGACCAAGGGGTCAAGAATCTTTCCCGATTTGGAAAAGTAGCTGTTTTTATGCCATTTCCTAGCATTTCCGAGATGGCATTTTGTGTCTCTTCAATCTCAATATTCTCCACACGTCCTATACCAGCAGCTCTCAAGGTCGCCCGTATATCGGACACCACGACACTGCTGCCTGCAATGAGCTTTAGATTTGCCAAAAATTGGGGGGGGGGGGCTAGTCAAGCCCTGGATCCAGTCCTGCCATTCATTACTCAAGCTGCAAGTCTCATTTCAAGAGATTGTCATCCTCGCAGAGCCTACAGAGGAAGAGTGGGTCAAATGTGAGCATCAGTGGTCACAGGTGCTGATGTTCTTAAGGAAATTTAGTTGCTGGAACACAGCGGAGGAATATCTTTGACACGATACAGCAAAACCTGCTAATATAGACCCCGAACAAGATCGACAAAGACAGCGTGAAAAACCTGAGATGTTCATAGACGTAGAATCCCACGAGAGACCACCTGAGATCTGACTAGGCGGCACATTCTATCACTGTCTGAACCTGAGATATTCCCAGTCGCATCACGGCGGTATTCCAATCTGACCAATCGATTAGATTTCTTGTGATTCGGCGACTCGATTGAGGCAGTCTCGCAGGAAATGGTAGATGAGATTATCAGTGCTAGGCAAGGAGGAGCTGAGAATTAAGTGATTTTAGGATGAGCTCATCTGAATCTATTGAGAGATAGTGGAGTCTTAAACGTTTTTGGTGTTGGGTTGATTCTTGCAATGCTTTTGAGCTCATCTTCACAAATCAAGGGTTACAGTCACTTTGACCTCCGAGCAAGGGTAGGAGTGATTGACATGCTTGTCAGGACAAGATCTTTGGGCTCAACTGCTGCTCTGTATCCTCTCCACGCGCCGCACCATTAAGCAAGGTCAGAGAGCTTGTCGCCCCGCACATCGGACGCCATGACAGCCTGTTGACTGTAGCTAAGAGAAGAAGCTATGGTTGTTTGGCCACGTGACAGGAGCCAAGGTACGGTAACCCTGGCAAACACTGCAGGGCACAGTCAAAGGCTATCAAAAATGCACCTGACCAAAGAAAATCTGGATGGATATTGCTAAAGATTGGATCGAACATAAGACAAGACACCAGATCCACTATTTGGATGACAGAATAACAACTCCCTACGTCAACACACATCTGATGTATGTAGGAAGGGAGCGATCAGAGGTCCTGATACCCTCAGCATAATCAGTATTGCAGGGTCTCCCCAATTTGTATTTGTATTTGATTTTTCTGTCAGGGCCGGTGCCATATACATGTAGCATTATTATTGGCCCTGGTGTGTACGGAAGAGGCCATCACAAGCTACTCATGTTCCTCACTTGGATGTGGTCTTTTACTTACCCTTGCAAAAACACAAATAAGGTTCAGTACAAGGCTTACCATCCCATGCGACGGACTGAAGAGCCGGGAATGAAATCCCAAATGGCCCAGGCTAGATTCGAACCCGGGACCTGCCGCTGGCTAAGTGGACATGATAACCACTAGGCTATTACGCTCCTCAATGGCAGCAACTGGGTCTCCCCAATGTCCGCATGGCTGCAGGACGCAATGATGATGGCGATGAGGATAAGAGATTCTGACCATCTGGAACGGAGAGATACTTGAGTCCAGAGATTCTTACACGAGTCAAAGAGTTAACCACATGTGTTTGTCAGTGTCAAAGAGACAGCGTTACATATGTAATGATGGTTGTTATGAAAGGACCTATACATCTCGGCCGTCATAATTACTGTTTGTAATGCATGATACTGTAATTGGGAAAATGATGATTCTGATGAACAATGCGGCATACTCTAGATGGATATCATGTCATTCCAACATGAGTATCTGCCGCTCGGTGGAAGCGTGGAAATATGGGTTGACAGATGGAGCAAGCGTTAAGAACCACTGACTTACTCAGGATGGATTGCATAGGTCCTTGAAAGATAGAGCAAAAGTTATGTGAATCATTTTTAGCAAGCTTTCAGTTCAGTACAGAGTGTTATAAAACTTGACGTTATTATCCTGCAATAAATGTCAACCAAAACTTCTCAAAGTCATCTAAGTTATACTGGATCATCGATCAAAGGTACATCTACCCCCTCCTCACCCCCCCCCCCC
>NMRB01001406.1:175048-185616 GCA_002633025.1 Notospermus geniculatus
CCAGTCTGACATCTCAGGCTGCAAGAGTCCCAGCTTCTTGGCATTCACCTCTCCACCGGTGATCTTGAAGTGGTAATCCAGCGACACACCGTTTATGGCTGTGCTCATGTCAGTTATGGTTATAAGAGGCTGATGGTAATAGTTCTGATCGGGGTAATCTGTACCTTGGAGGGGATGATTGCTTCGAAAGAAGAAAAGGTGCCACAAGGCGTATCGGTGATATTTTATAACTTTATTATGGTTTATTACGTAAAGAGCTGGTTTCGATATCCAGGGCCTTCGGGACCTGGGAACTTCGGTAAAATACTCCACAAGTTGGAAAAAGATTGTGCATCCAGATTGCTGTTATTTGGGAATAATGAAAGGGGGCTCTGCAACTTTAGTCAAAAGTGCCGTTTGACCCCCTGACATGAATACTCCAGTGTTAGCCCTGGATAGCCATGTATTCTCCAGGTCTGGTGCTTCATTGTGAATCTCCAGGTTCTGCGTCGTGGCATCTTTGCTGGTAATCAATGTAAAGCAGGAGGAAACCAGAGTTCCCAGAGAAAACCTGTGTTCTCACAGAGAGAAAGAATGAGCCTGACCTGGGATTGAACCCACAACTCAGAGGTGACAAGTGCTGCTAACTACACCACAAGTAAGATGAACTGAAGGGTTTCACCGAGGGCAGAAGAACCATACTTGGTGCAGTAATCAATGCCAAATGGCTTTGAAAGGAAATTAAACAGGAGAACAAACATGCGCGGCTTTCAGTTGATACAAAACTATTGACTGTTGTATGCAGTTCCATTAGGATTCAAACATTTCGAGAGAGTTGAATCAATGCAAACAGCATTTGCAATCTCTAAGATTAGCCTTGCTAACCGACCACTCAACAGTTAGCTCCTGCTTCAGCTATCTTCACTAGCTGCTAATGCTAGTACTCTCATTCGCTGACAAGTTTTTTCCGATATGAAGAGGGGAAATTCACGGCATAGCATTTAACTCTTTCTGGTAAAGAGGCCAAGTGAACGACCGATAAATCTTCCTGTTCTTTCTTGTAAAGAACTGACAGGTGAACTTTTTATTCAAGTTCCACAGATTGAGAATGGTGTGACAGGAATTGAAGTCACCTGGAATCGAAGTCTCGTTTTATTGTTCAATAGTGAGGGATTAGGATACCTTGCTATAGAAACCATGACTAGGTCCTACTCAAATTTAACATCACAGCAGACCTTACCAATGGCAGTCTAACAGTTCTCAACATGGCTGGTATTCATAAAAGCTAACAAATGCTTTTACTTCAAGTTTTGTGGTACATTTACACATGGAAGTAGTACTTCCATGATTTACATTGGACCTTGCTGTGCAAATCTTAAGTACATGTAAAAGCATTTGCTTACTTTTATGAATACTAGCCCATATGACATCAGAAGCTTAATACCATTCAATGTCCGCTGGCACGCTAAGTAGTGTTATATCATGCTTAAACAATGTGGGAGAACTAGTAGGCAACCATCTTTGTTGGAAAAGTCTTTTGCAAACTACTGTAACTCAGACTTGGATTTATTGCCCACTCTCACAAAGATTCTCACTTGGAGCAGTTCCTTTCCTGATCATATGAGTCCTACACAGATGATATGACCCCAGGCCTATTCTGACCATCCGGTACAAGATTTCAACATTCATTAATCATTTCGCCTCCACCCACATCCGAGTAAATCTCAGCCATCAAATGACATATTATTGCTCGACATCACACAAATCATTTCTTTCTCGAAGCTATTGTATCTGAGATCTCATAACATTCACTTTTTGTCCGTCAGCAGAACATATCCAAAGGCAACCCATTCTTTGTTGTGGTTGGAGCAAGAAAGAAGATGAAGCCGGATGATATGAACAGTTGTGGTGGTTTCTAATCATGGCAGGATTTGAAATACATGTCGTCTCCATGGTAAAGTCATGTGACACAGAAAGACATGTTTGTACAGGTAGGAGGTGGAGACTTGGAAATGACAAACAGTGAAAATAGTGTAATAATGATGTTGATACAGGGCCTACCCACTATAAATCATCAGGGTCCACGCAAATCATCCTATTGTACTTGGAGGGAGTGGTAGGGACTGTTAAGTGGCCTGAGTTTCGCAAGATGGGCCACCTACGAGGCATTGAAGAGTTCTTCTGGCAAAGTTTTCAGTTTCCAAGTGAGGCGAGTGATTCAGCCATTGATGCAAGAGGAACTGGAAACAACTGGGCTCGTCATCCCCATCCTCAACCTAAGTAGGCCTACAAGGGAGCATTCTTCACCGCTGGTGACTGAGTTCAGCAGTAGTCTTGGTTCTCTTTGGGCAAGTAAGATGCTGAATTCAACTGGTTGCAGCCTTGGATCCCACCACAGAATACCAAAACCAACACGTTAATTCCTTTTGTCTTGAAATGAACAAGGTGTTGGGCCTACAGTTAGTGTGCTTCAACACATTCACATCACTGACAGTTAAGCTGCTTTTCCCGCTTGCTACCGCGCGGTATTGCGTCATCATTTTCTGGGAATTGCCCTGATAATAAAGAAATGATGGAAGTTGAAACAGACTCCACCGACCGAAGACCCAAACCCGTGCGAAAACTGCCGCGTCTGTGACCATTTCGTGGAAACGCAACGCCCGCATCTGCACCCATGCCCACCAGCACCTCCGCGTCCACACCCGCCATGGAAAAGCAGTCTTAGCGGCGTTTAATCAGCAGAACATCACAGCTGATCATGAGAACTCGCCAGGAAAATACTGATGCGACTGTCTACAAAATAGGACGTAGCAATCAGGAAATTCCGGGGCATGTCGCCGAGAATTTGATCAACAATTACTTCATGTTCCCCGTCTGTGGCCCGGGGCAACTACAATTTATCACTTCATTGACAAAGCAGCCCAAGGAAGATGAGGAAACTGATCATCAATGAGATGACATGGAGAAAATGTGCCAAAGGGTGGTCATAATCAGGGACTAATGAGGTGGAGACCTTTCTATGACCCTTGTTTTGTGGTCATGAACATTATGAGGAGCTGCCAGGGTCGGGTTCATCGACTGGAGACAGTGAGGAGGTCATTGACAACCGTGTACTCTAAGCCAGTGTGGTGGTGTGGTTATGAAGGGCTAGACTTATGTCCTCATGGCACCAGCATCCATGAAAACCATCACTGTTGAAAATTTCCCTTTAACCAAATCCGAGTCCAGGGATTCTACTCTCCAATGGTAAAGGTACTGGCAGCTGTATGAATAAAACATCTTAATTGTAAAATTTCCCTTATACTATCGTTCCAAACAAAAGATAAGGGAAATTTTACTCTTAAGATGTTTTGTGCATACGGCCCCTCGTCATCAGAGGGAGCATAGGCTAATTGATGTAACAGCTGTATTCTACTCTACAGTGCACTTGGTTGTACAAGACACGGCTGTTCCTTCAACTGAGTATCATCCCACTGATGAAAAGTGGAAATCCTACTTTTTACCATTGAATTGAAGGAAAAAAGGACCATGGTTCAAGATGCCATGTGACTTCGGGGTTTTTCTTTGCTACAGGGAGCAAGTAATGAAAGAGGTCATGTGTCACTGGAATCTGCCACAGTTGATCTCCTCACATGCCAACAGCTGAACAGCCGGAAACAGAGAAAGTAGCAGGATAAGTGATGGTAGAGGAAGAAGCTTTCACGTGAAGATGGTGCAATTGACAGGATAAAGTGCAACTCCTGGAATCCGTCAATATCATGACACGATGTCGATTNCAAGCCAAAGTGAAACGAAAGGCGGTGATTTTCTGGCGTCAGTCCATAACGATCAAACAATCAATTCAATCATATCAAATTCATGAAAAAGTCAATAGAGAATGATAGAAAAGAAGTCTATTCTGATCCGATGTTAATGAAATGGTTTACCATTACAATAGATTATTGCCAACAGTAATTTCATCAATTTTGTGGCTGAACACGAGACAAGGAGTCATTGGAGTTTGCGGCCAATACTGAAAAGATGATCATTTTTGCCAAGAAATCTGAGGACTTATGGTCCAGCACATCACTGACACTGCATTTGGGTGCGGTGACAAAGAGAGGAAATCGGTTACTGCACACGGCGTGGTACTGACGTCAGGATGAGTGCGTGACTGCGCAAAGTGTGCAGTGACGTAGGAAGCCGGTGTGTCACTGCACGTGGTGAAGTAGGGAGCAAGGGAGAAGAACCCCTGCATTCGCCAGGATGATCCAATACCTCAGGATGCTATGAAACCAGAGGCAAAACCACATTTTCCGAATCAACCATCCAGAATCCAACAGAGAGACAAATCGTCACAGCAACCATCATCCATCTTGGAAAACATTGGTAAAATATAAATTATGCAAACTTGGTAATTAACAACTTGTCGCCAGCAATTTTCGATTAAATTAAAGCAAGGTCCGCGGGGAAATTATTACACTTTTTCCAACTGTCAGTGTCATCATCATTTTATTACTAACACAGCGACACAAAATAAATCAACATCCCAATCGAGCCTGCAGTTCATCTAAACCAATAAAATCTGTTCTATTTCTCTAACCAGGAACATTTAACATCGACAGACGCTGTCCAAAATTAAGAGGTGTCCGAATTACAGATATCAAAATGACCAATTTGGGATTGAGCCTTGGTGGCCTTAAGAGAGACGTGTCCTCTTGGTCGAGGTGTCTGATAAGGCAGGTCCCATGGTAATGCAAGTCAGGGAAAAAATGAGATAACACTCTGTCATTTGTTACAGATGGCCTGACATTTGTGGCAGACCTGGGAGGGGACGGAAATAATTAGATACCCTGGATGGAATCATAGCAGAAAAGGTGATCGCGCTATCTCTCAGCGATGTACGTCAAGTCCGCCAGGCTACAGAGTTATTATGCACATAATTAGTGTCATTGTTACATTGATATCAATAATTAACTACACTGAATGCAATACATCAAAATATACAATGCACAGGATACTGTAGTCTCTCGCGTCAAAGAGACAATGTTCATTAGTAGGGTATGTGATGTTACACCTTCCATTGTCTGGGACTGTTAAAGAGTAAGTGAAAAAGTTTGCATTTCATCAGAATTTCTAGCCAGACTCCTAGCTTTCTCATCAAAATTTCTAACCAGACTCCTAGCTTTCTCATCAAAATTTCTAACCAGACTCCTAGCTTTCTCATCAGAATTTCTAGCCAGACTCCTAGCTTTCTCATCATCTTGAATCAACAATGTTTCATCCAGAGTCTCCAGTTTCCTCCTACAACATATCACATCAGCGCCCCCTGGTTGAATACTGTCGACAAAGATATAGGACACTCATATTTAAAGGGACCCTATAGCAGTTAGCTATTAGGCTCATATTAGTGCAGACACTTCATCACAGGTGGCGCTACCACCTGACAACCTAGAGAGTTTGGCTAAAATGTTGATGTTGAGTGTATTTTACTTGCAATACAAGTAAGAGTTAGATTCTCACGCCAACTGATCGGTGTAATGAGCAGATCACAATGCCTACGAGGAAGCTGCCTGTCGGGTCCTTTAGGCTGCTTTTCTACGAGGCATGTGCGGGTGCAGAGGTGGAGGTGAATGTGAGCGGAAAAAATCGATCCAACGTATTTCCCTTTAGCTGTTTCTACAATGCGAGTGCGGCTGCGGAGTGGGTGGGCAGGCGTGGATGCATTTTTTCGAATCAGTCATGTGGCGATTTTTTCCGTGCCTGCTTGCTGCCCGTGCGGTATTGTGCCATCAATTCCTGAGAATTCCCTGCGTCTGTGCCCGTCTGCGCCCATCACTGCCTCCAGGCCCGCACATGCCTCGTGGGAAAGCAGCCTGCAGTTGGTGGATGGCCAGCTTCCCTGCCCACACAGGGATACGTCACAGAAACAGAAATCTGCATCCCACACAGAGATGCTCCTAGTGGATAAAGTGGAGTGGAAAACACGCCATGACGCCAAACCATTCAAAAAATTCGGCAATGCAAGCAAGATACCAGTCTCTCATATGAAGGTATGTTTTGAAAGGAAATAGACCAAATGGAATCGATGATTGCTTTGGATCTATTGGCAGTGTTTTCAGATTCGTGGTCCCAGCAAAGTTAAACATGCTGTAGAGATATCTTTTAACCATCTGAGGTAATCATGGGTTAGTAGTGCCTGTTTCCCTTTTGTCACCATCCACAACCCTGGTTAAACTCAGAATTCAGTGTTTCTGCCAGGATTTTTTTAAGGGGGGGAATAAAGAGAAAATTTGACAGAATTCTTGGTCAAAAACAAAAATTTTGGCTTTTTAAGGGGATCGACACCCACCCCCCTCTGGCGGGAACACTGTCCAAGAAAGTGAGTGAAGCACTCAACAGAAGCTTTCCCACAATCTACTCCACTCATCCTCATCGAGAGATAAATGTACTTTGATTCAAGATAGATTCAAGATAGAAATGCTAAACGAAGTATGATGTTCATGCAACAAAGTATGATGTCAATCACCTTGTTTCACTTACCTTTTACGAAATATCCAGCAAGTATCAGAAAGTTTTTGAAAAGTCACCCCTAAGTACTTAATAGTCGCAGTTAAGATAACGAGTTCGTAAGATAATATTGGTTATCTCTAACTCCTTCAAGAAGAATCAGTTAACTTCACAATACAGGTGATATTTAGTCAGGAATCTGTGTAAGTAAAAACAATCAGCCAGCTTCACTTCTGGCTGATCTAGCCATGAATCTGTGTAAGTGAATTGAATCAGCCAGCTTCACTTCTGGCTGATCTAGCCATGAATCTGTGTAAGTGAATTGAATCAGCCAGCTTCACTTCTGGCTGATCTAGCCATGAATCTGTCTAAGTAAAAAGAATCAGCCAGCTTCACTTCTGGCCATGAACCTGTGTAAGTAAACTGAATCAGCCAGCTTCACTTCTGGCTGATCTAGCCATGAATCTGTGTAAGTGAAAAGAATCAGTCACAATCTAAGGCTGATGTAGCCAAGAAACTGTATATCTAAGAACAATCAGTCAATTACAATCCTCGCTGATGGAGCCAAGAACCTGCATATGAAACAAGAATGGGCAGCTCACTCCAAACTCATTTTCGCCAAGAAAGTGTGTATTTGTGGAAAGAATCGTCAAATCCAACTGCTTCACCCAGAATATCTGACACAAGAAATCATCAATTCAAGGCTGTCAGGTCTGTTGCACCTCATTCAGTGATATTGAAATAGTTTGCAAGAAACATCAGATGACGTCAATCAATTAGTGTCAAGACGAACAAGAATTATCCTCAACATATCTAAAGTAAAGTATGAATTCCTATAGAAATTTGTTACATCCTACACACATCCACAAAAAGATATTAAAATCCACAAGTGTCATTAATCTAAATCCGATAGAACTGGATCATAAAACTGGATCAAGATGCAAAAAAGAGTTAACAAGATTGGTAAATCCCAAGCATATCGTGAGAATCCCAGCGGACGATGTGTCTAATAATTGAGGTAGTTATTTATTGTGAGAAATGCACCGATATTTTAGAGTAACCATATGTAGCATTCCTAACATGCCTTAGCAGTGAACGAGAGTACTCTTATTGACAGGGTTACCACGACATGATGCTATAGTGTCAGTGCAAGTGCGCCCTATGTTTATAACGTGCGGGGAAGCCACCTGGTGTCGATGGGACGAACTAGAAGATTAATTGCATTTTCTCAAGGCCAGAAGATGAGGACAAGCAATGTTGATTTCATTTCATGCCCGGCTTCGTTTAGTTGAGTTATTTTCCTGTATTTTATGTTGCTTGGGTTTAAGAGAGACGCGTTTTGAAACATACAATTTTTATACCACAGACTGTGTTGAAATAAGCAACAAGAATTTTCCACACAGTTGGCTTCAGACGTCGAGTAAGTTAATCAAATGTAGGAAGAAACCAGATTGTAAACCTGCATGGCTATACAGTCAGGATCACTTGAAGGAAGAGTGTGTTTGAACCTACAACTACAGAGGTGACAGCGGCTGCTGCTGGCCTGCACCACTTCGACCACTGAGATGAATATGGAAAGAAATCACGAACGAATACTACAAAGCGGCCTGGCTCATGTCCAACCATTCCCAAGCCAGCAATTGTTTACAAATAACGATTCGGACAGGTCTAACTCATCGTCTGCGTCACCCTCATGGGGCGGGATACCGATGCTAGGTATTCACCGCTGAGAAATCAATTCCCTTTGGTTTCAATAATTCATGTTGGATACAATGGAGGATGTGGCAGTGGCAGGTGGGAACGTTGGCTAGTTTAACGCTTTCGTGTCGACAATTTGTAAGGCAAGGGGTGTCAGTGTCAGGCGCAGATCAGAGGGGCCGCCTCAGGCACGCGCCTCCCCTTTTGGCCAACGATCTGCAAAATCGATCGTGAAATTCTGTCTCCATACACGAATGTGATTCAGCACTCCATTTAGAGCCTTACTAAGGGTTAATCAGACATATCAGAAAGTAATAGCTTGATTGGTCTCGGGTCACATGTGTATCAACTCGTGTTAATACAATTTAGAATTCCACACTCATACGGCTAATTTTTCACAAGAATGCAAACATATTCTGACCCCAAATCAACACTCAGGAACGAATATTTGAGGCCAAGAGAATAAATATACACTTATTACAAGGTAATCATACCAATGGTGGATTATTTGATGTGGTATAATTATAACATTAACAACGTACACAAATGTAATATCCTCTGTAACGATGTCCTTTCTGTACAAAATTCTTAGTCTCTGCCTTAAAAAATCCATCTATATAGTGGAACCTCTCTTAGCAAACCTCTCAGTCTCACACTGGTCATTCCTAATTATTTTAACCTCTGTAATCAGGACACCTCTCAATTAAGGACACACCATCTGTAGCCCCGAAGTTGTCTTTGATAGAGAGGTTCAACTGTATTATCTTCAATATCCTAGTTGAGCATAGTGGTTGGCCTAGCGCCTCAGATTCAAGACTAAGTGGTCACGGGTTCCACTCCCAATCACATCGCCACTTCGTCCTGACAACTTGTCAGAAAAAGGTCATTTGCCTAATAATTGCCATTTGCCTAATGCAGGCATGAGAGGTGATAAAGCTAAAGCATTGCCACCATCAGTCACTCCAAAGCAGTGGCTGAGCTCCGGCTCTTGCAGTGGTGTCCTCTACCCACGACCAACAGAACAAGGCTTCGGAAGGGCTTGTCTCAGTACTGCACTCTACATATTGCTGATAGAACTAGTGGTTGCCCCTGAAGGAGCTTCCACGTTAGTGAAGTTGACTGACCAGCCATGTTATCCAGGGATATTTATGACTCTGCTTCATTAAGGCATCATTGAGTCCCTCTGATTTGGCAGTCAGGACAACATGGTTTCTGTTTCCATTATGACAAAGCTTGATTCGCCCCCAAATAAAACCCGCCTGATCAAAGTGGATGCTGAGGAAATTCATTTTCAAAGGGAGCATCAATACATCTGATGAAATATGGCCAAAGATACAACTGTCTAAGAAAGCAGGTACAAGTTCACACAGTTGGTGCCATCGTAGCCTACTTTGTTTTCCAGGTACGGCACCGGTATACGATTATGGGGTTTATACTGGCTCCCGCTGAATCGCTAATTTCATTGTCTCGGGAACGCTTGTGCATGCCTAGCCAGCAGTATTTCCCACCTATCCGCCACTGAATTTTAACATTCGCGATTGGGATTGGAGCAGTTTACTGCATTTAGGGATACCTTGCTGTAAAATTTGAGTATACAAGTTTTCAAGGTTCGTATAGACTTGCTCAAATTGTATTTAACCCCTAGGCCTACTTGAGATGACAGCAATGATGAACTCCTCAAGAGTCCCTTTGCATGGCCATCAAAATTATCACAATCTCGTCGAGTTTGGTGGGTCATCTGCTTGACCGAGAGGCCTGGCTATGGTAAGCGAGATAAGGGTAGGCCTATAAGACAGGTTGGACAGCCTGAACTGGTCTTTTCAAAACTGGCCCATACAAGCCCACAGACGATCTTCATGAGAAAGGTAGGTACAGTGGAACCCCTCAGTTTGACCACCCCTCTTACTTGACCACCCCTCCAAACTGACCGATTTTTGTCGGTCCCAAAGAAATCCTTCACATTTTCCATTAGCTAAGTCGACCACCCCTCTACCCCGACCGTGACCACCCAGATGGTGGGTCCCAAGCTTCATTTCAACCCCTCTAAATTGACCACGACCACAAAATAGTATGTATTTGAACATGGGCTCTTTTGAAATACATGTACAAATGTACATGTAGTCAGAATATGGAGGTGGGCAGAATGATCTTCTGGGCCAAACACCCAAGCCAAGCTAAACCAAGCTTCCAAAGTGTAAGATTTTGTGAAGGTATTCATTTGTTATTGAGGCTGCTGGCCATAATTCACCTTTTAATCATCATAATCAAAGTCCTTTGATCACATGAGTTAGCAATCAAAGTGCCCCCCCCCCCCATCTCAACCTGGCTAAAGTGACCACCCCTCTAAACTGACCACTTCGCTCCGGTCCCATGGGTGGTCGACTTAGAGGGGTTCCACTGTA